>SNQJ01S0017167.1:0-15785 GCA_010110895.2 Picea sitchensis
CAATGGTATTATTGAAGGGAATAACGTTGTTGTTGTCATTAAGAGCACCAACGCTCTTATCACAATTATTACCATCAATGCACAACAATCATTTAAATCCACTAGTGCATAAATATGTACAAATTGCATCATTGTGTTCAAATGAATAAAATGTATTGATATGTCTTAGTGTTGAATTTATCGACATTACGGGTATGCAAATGCAACTTCTTGTTTTGGTTAAAATTTCAGTTAATCATCAAAAAATGTTTTTTTTTTAATAATATTGATTTTTGTATTTTAATTATTGTGTTTGGATATATTGTTGCATTAATGTATTGTAACGTCTAAACAAACATACTAGTGGATTGCATCTTTGTTCATTATAACATTGTAAATCATCCATATATTTAATTAAAAATGCAACATTTTAAGATATCAGACAATGCAATAAAATAAAAAACCTATTATATATATATGAATAAGGGATTGATTGTCATAGAAATGGGCTAACATAAAGGTCCACAATAATCAAAATGTCAATAAGTAATTGTTAGAATTATTAGTAACATGTCCTCATCCAATTGGGACAATATGTCCACTTTAAAGAAATTGTTTGATGTTCACAAATAAACATTTCAAAATCTACAACTTGTAACATTCAATTATATTGATCCTCATTCATCGCTCGAATTATTATCTTTGCTCGAGCTACTGGCATCCCTAGTGTCTTCATCACTTGCAGGGGATATTGTACTTGGGTTATTTGGTCGAATGTTTTTTTGATTGGCTTGATTTTGTTTCGCCTCTTCATGTTCCATTTACAAACATAGAAAAAAAGTGTAATGAGTGTATCTACATTTATAGTATAATATATATGATTGCATGAATCAAAAAGGGTACCATAGTAGCAAGTGATTTAGAAACAATACACATTCTTTCGAAGCCATTTCTCATTTCATCTCTCAACAAATATTCTATTGGCTCCACTCCATACATATTTCCTACAAGTTTTATACACCATGACAAAGCATGGACATAAGTAAAGGTTTATTGCCACTTCATAAATTATTAAATAAGGGAAGTAAAACAACATAGCTATTGACAAATTCTTCAATTAACCATTGATAATCCAACATATATTCACAACATATGCTTAATACAATGCCAATCAAATGTTTGGATGAATCTTAGATTATACATTATCACATGTTAGAAAACATCCATGGATGATTGTAAATTAATTAAAATATAAACATGACAACAAATATGAAATGTTAAGGAAAAGAAAAGTAATCACAAATTTTGCAATCAACCCTTTTCTATCTTGCCATCGTGTCTTATGTGTTGAATGGGTTCCAATTTTTTTTCTTATTTTGCAACAAAAAAACATTTGAAAAATAATATTTTATGCGATAATTAAACTCTCTAATTACGCATAAAAATAAAAATAAAAATAAAATCATTAATTACTTATGTTTGATGCATGTTGTTGTTCGGATAGCTCCTCCTACAATTCAACTATTTTCATTTAATTCACCATCCCTTTGTATACTTTCTTGGACATCCCAACTAGCTTGTTTCCAATATCACGTAATTTGTCCTCTCAAATTTTATTATTCTTCCCGAAAAACAAAAAGCATAATAAAAAATATATCAATATTTATATCAAATTAAATATAGCAATATTAATTTGGTAATTTTTTGGCCTAGTATAAATATATTATAGAAAAACATGTATAGTAATAATACTTTTTACATGATTTTTTTGGTTGTTTCATGTTTTTTTTGTAAACAACGAAAAGGAACGTTGTATCTTAAATGTGAGTTGAATGATAGATTGGGGGGAGTATGCTTTTTCACTCTGATTTAGGGCACTTGATCTAGGGTTTTGCAAGTGCACCACTACATGATCATAACAAAGTCTACTTTTTCACCCTCCTACCTAGTCGCACTAAATGAGATCAGATCTATTCCTAGTGATCAAATATTTGATCTATTCATTCAAGATTGTTACAGAATATTTTCTATGTGGATAGGTGAAATATCCCTTGGATATCTAGACCCCTATTGTACAAGACAGAAAAAACAAACAAATGGACACTAACATTCCTTTAGATCCATTCTTTATAGATATAGGTAGAGAAGATAGAAGAAAGAAGTGTGACGTACTCCTTCTTGATGGTTGTCCTCGTTGATATTCAATCTTTGGTCTTGTTGTCCAAGTTTCTATCATGATGAAGAAAGTCTGCAAGGAACATAACAACACCTTCTACTCCTACAGTATATCATTAGACAAGAGCAGATCTATCTATATAGACATACATGTATAAACAATAGTGCGAAGGAAATATGCCAAGTTATATTAATGGATAAACATGGTGAAGTACTTACAAACCGAAGTTGATGTTGCAACAACTCCTCTAAGCTCTCTAGTCCAGCCCTTGCTTGAATGTCTCAAGATCAGAATGGTGATCCTTTGATGAATTCTCCTCACAAGATCAAAGGTTTGACACTCTAAAATCATTTCTCCCTCACCTTGAAATGCACTCATTATATAGGAGTTGGAGGCTTAACCACCATGAATAAGATCCCTCACTAGATCCACTAAATTAGGATCTCCAAGATTTTTAGGGAGAAAACATATCTCAAGGATTTTAGGGAGAAAATATCTCTCAAGGATTTTAGGGAGGAAATATCTCTCAAGATCCATCAAATTAGGATATTGGTTTGAGAAAATCTCTTAACCATCCATGAGACTCTCAAATTCTCCTTGAGAGTAGGAAACTGGATGTGAGGTGGATTCTCACACTAAATTAATTTCATATTTTCAATAAAAATGAATAATAATTGTGCACATAGTATTTTGACCTTCATATGATAAATTTGTCCCTCAACATGTCTAGGGATCATGATAAACACTCCCTCACTTAAGTGTGACAAATCCACACTTAGTAGTGTGGGAATTTGGTGTGTAACAGATGCCCCCTAAAGTGTGAGGTCAGAGGATAAACTGATGGTTGAAGCACTTTACAGAATATTAATGCAAGGGCACTAAAGTAGGAGAGCATGGCAAAAGATGCAAATAAACATCAAACATTATATATGTATCATCCCCGAGGCAGCCATACTTATGCTTGGAGTAAACTAACTCAAAGCATGGTTGTCGACCAATACATTGTGGATCTATGAAAGTATGACTAAAGATATGACCATTGAACATACAATGTGGATCCACACCTCGATGACATGATATGATCGTAGCCACGAAAGAATACACAGTGGATCTATGGTATGACAAAAACATAGCGAAAGACCAATACAAAGTCGATCTATGTGACAACATATACATCAATGAGATTGCCAATATGGTGGTTATATTGGAATCTTCTACATATTCAAATGATCTCCATCGCAACCTGGGTAAAGCACATAATAGAGTGAGCGCCCAACACAGGGTCTTCATTCTGATCCGGAAATAGTACGATTATAGCCATGTGAATAGATGACTTGATGTCGAACATGGTATAAACCACTTGATTACCATTCATCAACGTATATTGTTAACAAGTGCGAGGTAAATCACCAATGATGACAATGACTCCCAAGGTACCTCAGTACATTCCAACGAATGTGAATGAAAGAGTTGAAGTCGAACATCCATGGAATCATTCAATCAAAGGCTAATGGTGTAAAACTATTGTCGAAGGCGAGGAAACCTTCCATTGAGGCATGCAAACTCCAAGGTACTAACTGGTTTCTAAGTCTATTTCCCAGATAATGTGTTGAATTTTATAGGAACATACTCGTCGAAGGACGACCATGATGTATCCCCCATCATCGACATGAATATGACACAGGAAAGTGATGTAAGATGGTGGATTAAATGAATATGGACTGACACGAGGATGAAATATGTTAATACTGCATAATGGTTGGTATGATGTGAAACTTCCCTTGAACATTGTGAGGCACGACAAATGACTTGGCAGCATTGACTCGACTGAGAGATAGACCAAAACATAGTGCGACGATCACCGAGGTACTCTTCGGGTGAGCTGAAGGAGTATGAGGACTCATACGATTGGTATGAATCAGAGACAAGAAAATTACCCAACTCTAAGATGAGATGCAAACAGGTGCCATATTCAAGGGAGACAACAGACAACTGCCATAATGATTTCCAAAAACTTGACCCACTTCCTTCATTTCCCCCCCCCACCATGAATGGTGAGTGCCTCTTTGTTTTTTAATGAGCTTGAGGAGGATAAAAAATGCTCGGTATAGCTCATCTTCGATGAGTCCCTCGTCATATGTTTAATGAACCTAAAGAAGGAGGGGTCCAGCCCCATATGAGTCCTTCAATGCATGTTTTACAAGTCCAAAGAAGGAAAACTCAATGGTCTTTTCATGTTTAGAGAGTTTGAAAAGATCTTAAAGACGACTCCATGGATGTTATTTTTCGTAAATTTAGTCCCTCAAGCCCGAAAAGGTGTAAAACAATACAAGGGAGAACTCTTCTAGTCATGATTGACTAGAGTATACATTTTTCTTAGTTAGTCTAACGAGGTCGAAAAAGAGGTAAACTACCACTCGAAAGATGACTCTTCATGGTTTAACGAGCTCAAAGGACGATGAAGTATGCTTCTAGTTTATTTCATTTTTTAACGATCTTGAAATAGAGAATGAAATTGTACACGAAGTTGGTTTCATTTTTTACGAGCTTGAAAACAAGAATAAACTATGCTTGGTGTAATACCCATGAATGGACCTCTTCCCAACATGATGTACAGAGGTAGGTACGTTGATCGATACCTATTGGCGGTTTTTTTCCCAACATGGTGTTCATAGGTTGGTACTTTTCTCCCATCATCATCATAAGAACTTGGCGGTTTAACTTCAGTATGATGTCCAGAGGCTGGAGACATGCCCCCGAAGCTTCAGTTCATCCACTAACTCTTCTTCTGCTTAGACTCCTAGTTACTAATAGGGATAGGTTCACCAGAGAGCGAGGAAGAAAGAGGATCAACTGATATAGGGAGAGGAAGGGAAGGCTTAGGTACCGGATCTTGTGGAAGACGAGACTCTGTTGGACTAAGTGACATGATGTCACCCAGTGTTTTAGTGGCAGATGGGTCAGGCACTACCCGAGGATTGTTGCACTGTAGTGGTAATCATATTTAACGTGGAAACATCATGTGGGGGATCAGGGGAAGGTAAGGAAAAACTCTCGTGAGTGAGGAATCCTTAAGGAGACCTACCCCCACACTTTCGTACTATCCCAGGAAAGGCATATTATTTGCTGTGGAATTATCGAGATTTGGTGTGCAATAATCAAGTTGGTCAACAATCAGAATTTCCCCTTTATGGGGAAATTAAAAAATGAAAAACCAACTGCAGTTAGTCGTTGCATAGAACCAACTACGAACAAGCAATAAACTATAATCCAGGACTGCATCAACCACTTCAATGTCAATAGAAACAACTTTTCCCTTTAATTCCACAGCGAAAGATTGCAAGAGTTCGTAAGGTTGGAAACCAAATCCATCAAACATTGTAAGGATGGTAGCAGAGTTATGAAGTTCGGGAGAACTAATGGCTCTCTAACAGGACAAAGACATGACACACATGGAATCTCCTCCATCCAAAATAGTGCGAGGGATGTTCTTCCCACGAACCATAGCGTGAATTTGGAATGTCAGGTGATGGGAGAGCCTCGATTTAAAATAGTCTAGATTAAACATAATCATACTTGACGCCTATGGATCCACAACACCAATGGTTGATAACAATTCTATACGTTGACTTGGACATTTTTGTAGAACTTCAAGGGTCGACATAGCACAAGGTGCTTGCACCAAATCTTCAACAATGTTGTAGTTTTGAGCAGCGCAGGCACTTGGATTAAATATTGATTTTCAAATTGTGCCCTTGGGTGGGCGCAACACTGAGTCAACAACATGCCTCTTGATCTGAAGAGGGGCGGAGGATGGAGGAGGAGTGGAAGTGGAGGACTTATCGGTAGCACCTCCATTGGCATGATTTTTTGGAGGAGTGTCATAAGTCTTAGCTCTGGTGGTTAGACCAACCGTCTCCTTACACAAAAAAACCTAAGTGACACTTGAGGAAGGATCCTCATGGTGGGAATGACCTGCGTTGCCCCCTTATGGAAGAGAAAGATTATGTGCAATCATTTGTTGTTGTTGAGTAGGGAAAGGGTCAGTCAACATTACAGGTTGGGAGGTACCCCTTCAAAAATCTAGTGACTTCCTCACGATGAGGGTAGTATTTTGTGTCGTGGTCCTCCATACAAATCATGCAAGGAAGCTTAGCTTTCCTTTTCGGTTGGGTATTAGCAATTTTTGTACTCTCCTACTGGTTAGGAGATTTCTTGGATTTACCCTCATTTTTCTTCTTTCATCTAGGTTGTTGAGATGAAGTGGAATGGACCAATTCACCTTGGATGTTTGAACAAGAGAGGAAGCAGTTTTGGTGTTGTTAATGGTACCCACCATGCCATCGACATGGGCTTCCAGAGTAGGTCTTGACATATCATTTGATGAGTGAGGGGCATGAGGGATCATAACATAAAGTTTGTCAGAGTGGGAATATCCCAAGTCCAAATATTGAGCACGACCGATGCCTCGCTCCTTAGTGACAACACCTCCCATGGTGACATATCTAGCGATGGGTGGAAAAAGTGATTCGGTAAACTAATATGCCAAGAGTAGGTCCGGAATAGTAGCTTTAATCAATCACCGTTGCCGTCTCCATTCATGAATATGATCAAATATGTCAGTGAAGGTGGATTGCTTAAGTGAAGTTAAAATCTCTCTATTGGTTTCATATCGAATCGACAGTTGGAAATGTGTCAAAAAATTCATAGCTAAAGAGTTGAAGTCATTAAAGGAATGTCATGGCAGTTCAATATACCATTTCATTTCCATTCCTGTGAGGGTTAGTTGGAAAAGTCATAAACAAATCGAATCATGCATCAAAGAGTTCCAAGAACACCAAATATGGAAGGTCATTACATGGTTATTAGGGTCTTCTCCAGGTCTCCCATCGAATTTTGGGATATCAAAAGGTAGTTTGGAAGGGATTGAAGGCCAAAACACGGCATGCAATATGGTATCATTAGTCAAATGCGACAGATCAAGTAGATCTAATGTAGCCAAGAATGGAAGTTTCCAGTTAATGTATGGATATTGGTAGTAACCCTGTGACATAAGAACACTAGTAGGACCATATACATGTTGCGATGAGATGGAAAAACCAGATGGTCCTCCCATGTATTGTGGCTGACCAGATGGTCCTCCTATCTATTGTGGCTGACCTGAGGGTCAACCCATGTACTGCGGTTGACCTAATGGTCCCCCCATGTACTACGGTTGACCTGACCGTCCCCCTATGTATTGCGGTTGGCCTGATGGACCTCCCATATATTGTGTTTAAGGGGGTCGTTGTGTTGGAATCATGGGGTTCACAGATTGATTGGGAAAAGTTCCTTGTTGAGGAATGCCCGTCGGATTAGGTTGACCCCATAATGGATTTGCAACTCCTAGATATGGTTGTCCAGGATATAGGCCAGTAGTAGTGGGAGTGGAAGGACATACATGAGTTGCTTGCCCGCAGGTTTGTTGTTGTTGCCCCCACATAAGAGTTTGCCTCATAGTTGAGGGTTTCCCCCGGCAAAAGGTTTCCCTCCAATGAAGGATACAGAAGAACTCCCCAATTGTAAAGTTGAAGATGTGGGTTGAGTAGCTTGTGTAAATGTGGTTTTTTGAATGACTTGACTATTGGCCATATGACCGATGGGATGAGTAAGTAAATCACTTGGTGTGTGCATATGTGGAATTAGTGAAGAAAGAAAATTACCCGGCCCATGTGCAGAGAAAGATGTATGTGCAAGTGGTTGTGTTGGAGTAATYTGGGTCACAGATGCTCCCAGTAAAGAAGAAGCACCAACAATAGTGATCTATGCTAGTGCGKCTATCTCCAGGTCCATYGGGGGAATCAATATTCCATCTATGTAATCAGAAGATAACCTATTGGTTGAATTGGTCGRTAACCGATAAGAAGAATAAGGATCAAGAAATTTCTTGGACGATTTTTCAACAAGTAGTGGGCCAATCATATCAGTTAAAGGGGGATTTGTGTAAGGYACAACACCTTCTACAAAGGTTGTGACCRATTCTTCTACGTGTTGGCCACTTCCAAGAGCTACACTCCCGGTTTTAGAAGTTTGTTCTTCGACCATTCCTTAATTAGAAGAATTGTGTTAAGGTTCTTGAACTTCAGGATCCAAACCTTGCATTTTGTGAGATCTTCGAAGCMTTTGATCGACCACGATGAAAATAAAATAACAATCCTTAAGGCCAACTACGAACAYCGAAAGCACACACCCCTAAAAACGATCTACAGGTAACCAAACAAACAAACAATATGTAAAAGGATCTTCCAAAGACAGGATGTCAAGACATCAACGAAGATACGAGAAGCGGTTACCCCAACCTCCATGTAACATCCCTTCTCGTTGAAGCAACCCTCGCTTTGCGGGGTCACCCTCCAAGGGTATTGGAAGTGTGATGTGATGTCTGCCCCAGGTACCATGGGAATCCCCCCATAGTCACCTTTGTAGATACCTATGAAAGGCCACTAAGGTTACCAACTCGTAGTCGGCCTCCGTCGAAGTACAGTCGATAGTTGGGACCGAACATATGGGCAGGATCACAAAGTCCAAAGATATTCCAGACGACTGAAGACAAGTGGACCGGTAAATCAAAAGATAACCTATTGGTTGAATTGGTCGGTAATCGATAAGAAGAATAAGCATCAAGAAATTTCTTGGACGATTTTTCAACAAGTAGTGGGCCAATCAAATCAGTTAAAAAGGGATTTGTGTAAGGTAAAACACCTTCTACAAAGGTTGTGACCAGTTCTTCTACGTGTTGGCCACTTCCAGGAGCTACACTCCTGGTTTCAGAAGTTTTTTCTTCGACCGTTCCTTAATTAGAAGAATTGTTTTAAGGTTCTTGAACTTTAGGATCCAAACCTTGCATTTTGTGAGATCTTTGAAGCCCTTGATCAACCACGATGAAAGTAAAATAACAATCCTTAAGGCCAACTACGAACACCGAAAGCACACACCCCTAAAAACGATCTATAGGTAATCAAACAAACAAACAATATGTAAAAGGATCTTCCAAAGACAAGATGTCAAGCCATCAATGAAGATACGAGAAGCGGTTACCCCAACCTCCATGTAACATCCCTTCTCGTTGAAACAACCCTCGCTTTGCGAGGTCACCCTCCAAGGGTATTGGAAGTGTGATGTGATGTCTGCCCCAGGTACCGTGGGAATCCCCCCACAGTCACCTTTGTAGATACCTATGAAAGGCCACTAAGGTTACCAACTCGCAGTCGGCCTCCGTCGGAGTACAGTCGATAGTCGAGACCGAACGTATGGGCAGGATAACAAAGTCCAAAGATATTCCAGACGATTGAAGACAAGTGGACTGATAAAACTCCTAAGGACCTCGAACAAATTCGAYATTCACGAAGCACTAAGACCAAATGAACCAGTAACACTCAAGAAAAACCCCCAATATACGCTCTTTCCACTACGATTGGTCAAGCTTTGGAAGGGTAATCTATGYTGCTCTTTTGCACGTGATCTCGTGTTTAGCCCCTGTGTTAGAGGGGGCTCCTAGATATGCCTATACGATAAATGGATTTTGTCACTCGTTAGTGTTCTACATTCTTGTTTAGTAATCTTGGATTGATCCAGAATCAGATCTAGGAGGCTTCCCAAGTCTAGAAAATGCTTAAAAATGAAAGTGCTTGAAATTAGATGAAACAAATTCCTTTGCGACCGGCTCGTCGCGTTGATTTCAGCCATATATTTACTTACTCAAACGGACATCGTATGCGAGATATATCACACTCTGATCGTTTTCCCAAACATGGAAAAAAAGGTCAACAATCAAAGGGTGACGTGGCACTTTCTGGAGGTGACACGTGGCAGTGGCATAGGTGACATGTGGTAGGTGAAATATAGAACACTTGGCAGGTTGCAAGATTGACTAGACAGTCGAGTGGCAGGCTGACTGGGATTGGTTGGCCAATACCAGAGTGACATGTGGCCCAATCCAGTGATGCCACGTGGCACACTGGATTAGACCAAATGAACCGAGTTTAAAAGTAGGTTTTATTCGCCCGCCTAGAGAATCGAACTTGTGACCCTAGGATACAAGAAACTACATTCAACATTCAACTTGCTAGCCAATTGGTTGACCATGTCAATTGTTATAAAGATATGTCATAGATTTATTTAAACTATGTGTTACATGCCACAAATATATGGTATGTGAGTTGTAAACCATATAATATGGTTTTGAAACTATATCACAGGTGTGTTGCCACATAAAGTGGGTCGAAGACTTTGTTTTACGGTTATTTTAACCATATTTAAAATATTTCATATTTTATGCCACCATATAATGTGGTTATATTAAAGTGGATTAAGCCTATAAAGGGGTTTATTAAAAGATTTTGGAATATGGTTGTTAACCAAATAATTTAAATCCCATAATATTTGGAATGCAATTAAGTGGGCGCTTGACCAGCAGCCTATACAAAAGGTGCGTGAGACATAAATGAAAAAATGAGTTTTGACTATAGGATATGGTTTGTTTTTAAAACCACATTTCATATTTTATGGATATACACCTATATCTTGTGAGATTCGAGCAAGAGGAGGTTTGTTGGGATTTGATCCCACAACTTCACACTATTTAACCAAAACCTCACACTATTTAACCAAAAGATTTACTACTGCGCCAGGGGTCGATTTGATGAAAAAAAAAGCAGAACAGTTTAATTTATGCAAGAAAAACCAGTGAGCTAAAGAAACTTTGGAGGCCATTTCTGGGAGCTACACTCGGTCTTTTTCAGTGTCGTTAGTTGCATTGGATTTCTGAGGTCAAGAAAAACACATTGAGATCAGTATGAAATCTATTTGATGCAATTTTTATGTACATTTTGAGCATTTGAAGAAATCAATAAGAAAGCCTCCTCCACTGAGACAAAGGCCCGGAGACGTAGGCAACCTTGCCGAACTCCGTTATCAAGATTGGTGTTATGGTTTGCTGTTTTTTTATGCTTCATTTCAGTTCTGAACATGTTTATATGGCTGTGAACATGTTTATATGGCTGTCATATTTCCTCTATACTTCTTCCTCTTTCTTTAAGCTTCCTTAATTGGTTAATGAACACATGCTCAATAACTCTACCATAGTCATGTAAAAGATCTTTTAGGATCACGAAGCACTGAGACCAAATGAACCAGTAACACTCAAGAAAAACCCCCAATATACTCTCTTTCCACTGTTATTGGTCAAGCTTTGGAGGGGTAATCTATGTTGCTCTTCTACACGTGATCTCGTGTTTAGCCCCTGTGTTAGAGGGGGTTCCCGAATATGCCTATATGACAAATGGATTTTGTCACTCTTTATTGTTCTACAATCTTGTTTAGTAATCTTGGATACTCTACTCACTTTTCCTAGTCCAGAGATTCTAACCCTATGCTATTGTTGGTGTACTAGAAACCAAAAAATGTCTAGTTGATTTTATTAGCGCACTGGTTGATTTTAATGACTTTCGTTACTCAGAAAGGTCCACGGAGGTGAAACTAAAGATGTGCAAGACTCGACTCCAATAGAATGCAAAAAGAATGAAATGCAAACGTTTAATTTTTATGAATTCTATCTATGAGAAGGAGAAGATTTATTTTCTTCTTAACAAGCACTCAATATCACACAACTTTTCAAAATGATGCCAAACTATCAAACAAATGTTTATGAAATCCTAAAGCAAATGCAAGACTAGCTCTTTCAAAACATGCACCAAAACAAAACTTCTAAGAATACAAAATTTTCTCTTTGTTTGATTATATATGCAATGAAATCTCTTTTCAAATGCAAAACTTTTTTGCTTCCTAACATTCAATTAGAATGAAAGAAATCAATGTTTGACACCAAGGAACACGAAGCAAAAATAAACTAAACAAAGTACACTCAAAAGTTTGATGAGAACTGAAAGAATTCAAGTGTGAGAAAACTTGTTCAATAAAGGAATCAAAATTGTAAAAGAGAAAGGAAATCACTATTTGAAAACCTCGAAAAATGTGTTGCAATTCTAAATCAATGAAGAAGACTTCGAAATAAGTTTTGAAGTCATAATAACATAAGTTTGAAAACCTTTGTGATGAGGATCAAACCAATGGTAAGACAGAATTTGACCAAAGGATCGGGTTAGCCCAAGTTAGTTATGCTCATTCAGTAATTTTGAAGGACTTGCAAGCTCAGGAGACATAAGAAAAGTTGGTGATCACAATTCTTTCAATCAAATAAAGTCATAACCAAGTTTAGAGGACTCTAACGCAAAGATCTGAGTGAAATTTTTTAAAAAACAGAGGCAAAATGAGCTCAAAACTGGCCCGAGAAGGAGATCAATGCTCATGTATTGAGTCGGACAGGGCATTGAACATGGATCAAATCTCCCTAAAATACTAACATGGGGTGTTGGTTAGGAGATCAACGCTCCCCAAAAAACTGAAAGGGAGTACAAGTATCTATATCTATCTATCATTAGACAAGAGCATATCCATCTATATAGACATACATATATAAACAATAGTATGGAGGAAATAGGCCAAGTTATATTAATGGAGAAACATGGTGAAGTACTTACAAACCAACATTGACGTTGCAACAACTCCTCCAAGCTCTCTAGTCCAGCCCTTGCCTGAATGTCTCAAGATCAGAATGATGATGCTTTGATGAATTTTTCTTATAAGATCAAAGGTTTGATACTTTGAAATCCTTTCTCCCTCACCTTGGAATGCACTCATTATATGGGAGTTGGAGGCTTAACCACCATGGAGAAGATCACTCACTAGATCTACAAAATTGGGATCTCCAAGATTTTTAGGGAGAAAATATCTCTCAATGATTTTAGGGAGAAAATATCTCTCAAGGATTTTAGGGAGGAAATATCTCTCAAGATCCATCAAATTAGGATATTGGTTTGAGAAAACCTCTCAACCATCCATGAGACTCACAACTTCTCCTTGAGAGTATGAAACTAGATGTGAGGTGGATTCTCACACTAAATTAATTTCCTTTTTTCAATAAAAATGAATAATACTTGTGCACATAGTATTTTGACCTCAATATGATAAATTTCTCCTCTGACATGTCTAGGGATCATGATAAACACTCCCTCACTTAAGTGTGACAAATCCACACTTAGTAGTGTGGGAATTCGGTGTGTAACAAACATTCTCTAGCTCTACATTCCATTCTATGCAATTATTATTGTTGTAGCAATTTGTGTGGATCATACAATGAATTGCCAGCAAAGGCACATATCCACACAAGCAAATGCATTTGTATTCCATGTGAAACATTGTCACATTTCAGGATTAGGTAAAGGCAAATAGGTTGAGTGGAGAGGTGTTCTATTTAACCACTACATAGAACAAGTTGTGAGTTCGCTTTACATTTGTTGCAAAATCCCACTATATGTCTGTCAATTTAAAGGAATATTCAGAAGAAGAATGAACTCTCACAGGCACTAAGATTACGAGGATCTGTGATGAGATATGGATGAGGGCTTCTACAAGTGTGACTAGGGTTCCAATCGATATCGAGCTAAGGTCCTATTCTATTTTTAGAGGGTAGAGGACATGGCAGCAGAGTCGACAATGGAAAATAATACCTTAGATTACTCCATTGATCCATTGGAGGGCCAATCAATCTCGATGAGCTCACTTCCACAGTCGCATGGAACTCATGTGGGTGTAGGGAGGACGTACCCTAAGGGGGCACACTCATTAGAGGAGGACATGATGAACATCCTTGGTGAGTTGGAACACGGGCTATCGAATATTGATTCCAGGGTGGAAACTAAACTATAGGTGAAGGTGTAGGACTGTGGGGTTGCCTCCCTCGAGGGCGTTAATGTTACCTTATTTATACCATATACGACACACATTGGAAATGATACTGGAAATTCTAGCCCATGATTCCATTAGGATGAAGAGACTAGAGAATTTACTCATCATTACGAAGGTACTAATATTGATGATCGAACCTTGGCCTCTTGTGGGTAGTTTAACTTCTACTTTGCAATCGTTTTGGTTTGTTTAAATTGAAATCAGAGGAAGGATCGTACCCTTGTGAGCGACTCCACTACACTTGAAATATGCAACCGAGGGCACCCTTCTCTGGAAGGAAAGAGGAGACCTAAGAGATGCAAATGTATGAAAAAAATGGAGCAATCGGTAAGCCTAAGTTGAGGAGCCAAAAATATCTCAATGATGTGATGCAATTGGAAGAAAAGGCAATTGCCAGTCAATTTACTTATAGAAAGATGAATGGGGATAGTCATAAGGAGTGGAAAAAGGCAAATTTCGAACTTGTGGTCAGATACCCTCCCCTCATTATGACATTGGAAAAAAAATGGCTAGTTTGGGTTTTCAAATGGTGGATAAGGTAAACAATATCTTGCATAGTAGATGGAAGCGGGGTTCTCAAAAGTTATTTCTAAAAAAAAATGGCATGTATATTTTTATGTCAGAATTGCTCGTGTTGATATCCTTCCAGTCTAGATTCATATTTTGGGCCTTCCACTTGTTTTATGATCTGAGGATGTGTTTGAAGCAATAGGGAATGCTCTTGGATCATACTAGGAAGTTGAATACTCCCTCGAAGATATAAGGTACTATGGTATGGAAAGAATACTAGTGGGCTTAGAGACAAACAAGGGTTTGGTGGAGGAAATGGTCAAGAAAATGCGAAACAAAACTTTACCACCTCACTCTAGACTATGAATGCATTCCCTTTAAGTGTGAGCATTGTCATAGCTATGGGAATTTAGCATTCGACTACTCATACCCTTATCAAAGGAATGTGTGGATGTAGAAAAGTCACCCCAAAGTGTTGGGGGTGGAACTCGTGAAAACCCATGTCATTCAATGAGGGCCTAAGGAAACTGGGAACAAAAGGGCCAGTAAAAATCCCATGACTATCCCACTAGAATAAGAGGAGTAGTTGATAGACTCAAGTGATCACAAGGATTTGAGTTTGGATGCGGTTGGTGGCAACAAAATTTACAAGCTATCTTTGGGTAAGTAATCTTAGATACCTTCCCCTTGAAAAAGAAAACCCACTGGAAATTTTGTTTTTAGGTCTTGGGGACTAGATGTAGAAACTAAAGGGTTGGAATGTATTAATGCATTCTTGCCTAGTCTATTAGACATAAAAAACCCTACCTCCCTGAATCTCATTCCTTTACCTAATATTGAAACTCCTCTAGTAGAAGATAACATCCAGGAAATAACATTTGCATCCCTTAGGCAGGGAATAGAGGTGTGCGTAGCTTATAGAGATTCTACACCCTAAGAATCCTCCAAATGCAACCTTATACCTAGGTGTAAGGGAACCCTCAACTTCCTTGGTAAAGTGGTAGGGGGGTTAGGTTTTATTGATGAGAAAGGACAAAAAGTCTCACTTGTGCATGGTGCAAAAACAAACATCCTTAGATATTATATGTGGAAAACAACTTTCGTTGATAGGGGCCCTTAGAGAAAATTCGCCTTGTGAGGGTCCCAAATAATATTTTTGACACTAAACTACTAAGGTTTGGCCAATCTCTCTAAGAAATTGGCAATCAAGAGGTTAATAGAGTCCTTAAAATCATTTATTATCTTGCTTCAAGAATTTATGATCGAAGGAGAGAAA
>SNQJ01S0017167.1:21817-41719 GCA_010110895.2 Picea sitchensis
TGTTCTTGTTACGGGCATGTACAGAAAATACTCTTCATTTGCCTCGAATCCTCAAACGTTGACCTTGTAACTTGGGTAACCAGTGAGAGGGGGGGGTAAACTTGACCATAACCTTAGCTTCTTATCCCTTTAGGTTACCGGGAACACCTCCCCTGGGGTAGACCTCATATATCCCTAAAACATGGGGATTTCCTATTAAGGTGATGGTGATAGGTTATCTTGTTTGTTATGCCAATTTCCTATATTTGTCTCGGGCTTTGGACAAATACAAATTGTACGATAACATGAACAACAATTTGACAACAAATTTTAAGGATATTGCATAAGAAGGAGTCAATTACTTCCTAAACCTTCTTAGGGGGGACTCTCGGGCTACTATTACTCAAGTAATCATGCTCTCCAAATAATTCCCCAATTTTGTCAATCACGAGGACAAACTGTAATTGATGAAAGAAGTGGGGAAATAGGAACTATAACAAACATTACAAAGCTTCCTAAGGGATCAATTCCAATTCTAGATGGTCTCCCTATGGAATTATTTTTGGGATTCTATAAATTCATAGAGGATGAGCTAAGAAGGGTGGTGGAGGCCACTAGAACCATTGGAAAAATGGTAGGATCCTTCAACACCACCATTATATCTCTAATACCTTGAGAGGAAAACCCAACTTCTTTTGAAAAGTTCAGGCCAATATCCTTGTGAAAATGTATCTAAAAATTATCTCAAAAGTTAATGTTAGAAGACGTAAAAGAGTATTATCAAAATAAATCTCTAGAGAGCAGGTTGGGTTCTTAGAGGGGAGACAAATTATGAGGTAGTCAAGATAGCACAGGAAAGCATACACTTGATCAAGGTCAAAAGTTAAAGAGAACTAGTCATCAAAGTGGACCTCTCTAAAGCTTGTGATGGAGTAAGTTGGCTTTACCTTCAATTTATGGTTATGCACTTGGGTTTTTGTCATCATTTTGTGGTTTGGGTAATGAGTTGCATTGCCTCAATGTCATTTTCCATACTAATCAATGGGGATGCCTCCCTCTTCTTTAGACCAAGTAGGATCTAATGTAGGGTTGCCTGTTATCCCATGTCCTTTTCCTACTCATAGCTAAAGTTTTGAGTAGGCTAATAAAAGAGGCTACAGATCATGGTAGTTTCAAAGGGATATGCATTGGTCCAGCATGTAACATCACACACCTCTTATTTTTGGATGATACTATGATATTGTGTGAAGGTACTAGAAGGATAGTTGAGAAATTTAAAAATATTTTAGAGTTATTTCGTAAATCTACTTGTATGATTATAAATCTCGACAAATCCACTATTTCCATGTGGGGCATTACTAAACAAGAATTTGGCTATTTCTCCCATTTGTTCCCTTACCAGGTGATTGATTTAGACCAAGAATCAAGTATCTGGGATTCCACTTAAAAATTAATTTATATAAAAAAGGGGACTGACAATGGTTGATTGCTAAGGTGGAAAATGGGCTAAATACCTAGTGCAGTCAATGACTCTCTCGAAGGGGTAGATTGGTTTTTGTTAAGGTTTTATTGGAAGCAATACCAATATATTGGATTTCACTAGCATGGGTTCAAAAAGGTGTGTTGTATATTATTAGGAAACTATGACACAAATTTATATGGTCAGGAGAACAAAAAAAGAAAGGACTTGTATTGGCTTTGTGGAAAAATTGGTGGTTCCAAAGGCTAGTGGAAGATGGGGACTAAAAACTCCCTTTCTCTTCTCCAAAGCTTTAGTCACAGAAAATGTTTGGAGGATTTTACGAGGAAAAGGAGCATGGGTCTAAGTAATCAGTGAAAAATGTATTTCTCGAGCTATAATAGAAGATTGGGTAAGAAGCACAACAAAACAACTACATAATGCCTCAATCATTTGGAAAGTTATGAAGCCAACATTTCATTTGGTAGGCAATTGGCTAATCTGGAAGGTGGGAAAAAGTGAGAAAGTTCAAATTGGCCTTGATCCTTGGATAGACAGTAATTTTTTGCATATATCACCTTCTTGAATGATCCAAGATCTCAGAAGTAAAGTATTTTACACTCTTAGAGAAATTGTGAACTAGGAGAGGTCCTCCAATTAGCAACAACAATGGCTCACTTGGGAGGAGCTAGGATTGAGAGAAGAATTTGTTGAATATTGGAAGGGTTACGTAGAGGTTTTGAAAGGTAGCAATGTTAAAATTTGAGGAGTTGATGATCAATTGATTTGGTCCCTCGATCCCATTGGAACATATGTGCCTAAGCTATGGGCAATTAGCAATTTGGTTGCGATGGGTTCATTTGATATGGAGACTTGGGAAAATTTGTCTTTAGTTCACTCCCAACTTTGTGGTTCGACTTCTTGTCTCCTTGGCTCACCCTAGGTCTCGGTAGTGTTAAATTTTGTCCCCGTTATCTTAGAGAATTAGAGAGTCATGGGTTGAGATAATGTTTTATCTTGGTGATCTTGTGAACATACATGTAGTCCTCTCATTTAAAAAAAGAAAAAATGAAATGGGTAATGATTGTATGAAAATAAAGTTGTGTTTGAAACACACAATGAGTTAATACAATAAAAAAATCGAAAGATGACGAGTCCTAGGATTCAAGAACCCCCAAAATTAAAAAAACAAAATACATACTTACTTGGCTATTCTTACAGTCCTTTCAACTCAACTGAAGAGCCTACTACTATAAATCCCAATGAACCGACCTACCAAAAAAACAACCTTGCATTTCATAAAGAACCTGGGATTTTGGAAGAAGGCATGCCCATTGAGGGCTTCTTGCTTGACATCCACCTGAAGGTTGAGGTCCAAATTTATGTTTTCATGTTCCTTTTCTCCTATAAACTATAGAACTATCTCCTCGTATTTAACTACCATTGACTGGCCCAATATAAACCCTTTGGAAGAGGCCAAGGAGTGAGATATCCTTGTAAGACCAATAATTAATTAGTATTGCATGTTGTTATCTACTACCAACTTCTCTATATGCTTCCCTTGATTATCCACTTTTTCTACTAACTCTGCATTCATGATTACTTGGGACTCTAACTGAGGGATTATCCATCTATTAATGTGTTCCACTGCGACATGAAGATCCACAAATTGATGGGCAATTTACCTCTCATCCCTTTGAAGGTCATAGATTTCACAAGGAATGCACCTGTTATAATGCATGTGTTTGTCCATACTAAGCATAAACAAGCAACCTAATCCCAAAGAGATGTCGACATAATATAAACAAAAGGAATTTGGAAAAGGAGTTAGTACTTGTGTCGAGGACACACCTACAGGGAGCCACAACACCCAAATCACTACACCACAACTAGATTGATAAATGACACAAGCAAAGACTAGACCAAGATAGCCAAGAGAGAATTCCAATAGAAACCAGAAGAAGTCGTAAAATTTATCCCACCTACACTAAATTCCAACATCCTTTTGAAGTTAAGAGCCATCCCTCTACTGTGCTTGGAGTAAGGAGGCAAAGGTACTATGGGGGAGGTCTGATTTAACTTCTAATGCTACAACTTTGAAACCCACTTCCACTTGTCCAAAAGCTTGTGTTGGACGCCACTTCCTATGTTTGAGAACATTGTTTCAAGGGAGATAAACGAAGGAGGCCACTTCCCCATTTTTTGACAACATCTTGCAACTCAACAAGGTTCCATTAATTTCCATAGCATCCGCCTAACTATTATGGGATCAAAGCACTTTCAAAAACTTGAAAGAATTGAAATAATTTGACACAATTTGTATTCTAGGGATCAATCTAGAAAGAATAAAGTCTCGTGAAGTTGAGGGATTTTTCATTTGGAAAATTATGATAGAGGAGTCCTTAATTGCAATGAAATTATTGATCCCCATTGTCTTAAGGATAAGCACTTGACCTTGATGCAAGGCTAGAGCTTCAACTTGGTTGTTAGAGGATATCCTTAGTCTCCAAGCATAATTAAGTTCACAATTTCCATCGAGGTTAAAAACAACACNCCCCCCCCCCACCCCTCACCTTTCACACCTACCACCCCATAATCGTCTCTCATTTTAACAACAAAATGTCCAATCAATCTGATTCACGAAGTTACAAGTATGTAGAATTTTGAGAGATAGTTTCTCACACAAGTAGGCATATAAAGAAACTGGAAGTTGATTCTAGCATGTTGCATGAATTAGTCTTGGGCCTCTCTAGGAGCTCTCATTCCTTGGTCACCCATCCAAAGGCTTCAATCAACTTTACCCCTACCATGCTAAAGGATGAAGAGGTTGTCCAACAAGCACAAGGAGACATGGAGATGTGAAATGAAAAACAAGAGTACAATCTATGGGTTGATATCAAACAAAAAGCCTTTAGTGGGCATATATTTTATTAAGACCAATTTATTTAAATGTTGTGTATGGTAGTTTTGCTTCTAGATTAGTTTGTTAGGATCTATATTAGTCAACTTTTTAATTATAGTTCCAAGAAAGTAAAATCAACTCAACTTATAGGTATAAATTTTGAAATTTTGGGACTTCTCCAAAGCATGACTTTAGATGAGTCCAAATTTGTTTGTATTACATGTTGTACAGTGTGGCCATATTCATCTTTTAATACAAATCATAATTGTTTTAGTAAAAAAAAGGAAATTTGATTAGAAGAAAGTATTTTGCTAAGTCCATTGTACATAAATCATTTGAATGATGTAGGGTCCAAACTATTTAACTTATAAAAAAATGGTATGGGTGAAGATTTAATTGTCCTTCTTTGTCAACGATGGAGTGAGAAGCACCATGTAGTAAAAATTCAAGATATAAGGGATAATATAGCTCTTAACTTCATAAATAAACCCTTGAACATTAAAGATACCAAAACATTCACCAGGAAAAACACAAGAATATAGAGAGAAGAACCCTTAAGGTAGGGTAGCACCATCAAATACTCCTTATGGAAGGAAATCGTTGTTGTGAGAAATCTTACCCTGTGGACATGCTAATCTCTTCTTTGGACCAAGACTCCTATCTTTGGTCCAAAGATAGAAGTCAACAAGTGGTTACTACTTTCTCTATAGATCTAACTCAATCAATCAAGCAAGAGAGAAGAAGAATGAGGCGTACCTTGTTGTGATGTTCGTCCTCGCTGCTCTAATCCTTGGGCTTGATCTCCAAGCTTCTCAACGCAATTGAAGTCCTGCAAAAACTAGCAAAGGAACTCTTCCTCATACTTTAGATGATTAGACAAAGCAAATCTATCTATGAAGACCGAAACGACAGTAGACAAGCAAATGTAGAACACATGAACTTGAAGGGAATAATCCAAGTTGATATTAATTGGAAAGCCAAAGAAGGCACTTACAAAGCATGATTGATGATTTAGTCACTTCTCCAAGCTCTCCTCGTCTAGCCCTAGCATGAATCTTGACATCAAAATGTTGATGCTTCCTCCATAATCAAAGGTTTGATACCGCTAATCTTCCCCCTTCAGATTGGAAATACCTTCAACATATAGGCTTGAGAGGCATAACCAACATGAACAAATGAAGGATATGGCTCCTTAAGTTGGGATTTGGATCCTAATATAGAGCTATAGCATAGGAGTTGAACACAACCAACCTCATCCAAAGAGATCTCACCCTTAGAAAGAGGTGGAGGATCCCATGATTCCCTCTAACAAGGTTGGCGCTCTCCCCTAGTGAGAGACAGAGCACCATGGCGCTCCCTTAACAAGGCTAGAGGAGCGTTGATGCCCCCCAATATGGGTAGAGGAGCGCCATCCTTCTAAAATGCCCAAAATTGGTCAAATTTTCCAAGAAAAAAGTATGTTTCGATTGTCAGATGACAAGGGTTCTTATTCCAACATGACTTAGGGATTGTGACAACTTTTTTCGTGGTGTCAAGGGGTTTTGACACCTATCAAAGTGAATGTGACACTAGGTAAGGTGTATACGACACTTGCAATAGTGCATGCGACACTTAACAAGGTGCATACATCACTTTGCGACACTTGTGACACTTATGGTGCGACACTCAAGTGTGACATTTTGATGTGTAATTCTTCATGTGCCTCATTGGGCCCTTCCTGTTTAATAAGAGAAATATCCTGCAATGTAATTTTCTTTTTCTTGTACGACAACTTCAAAAACTTATTTTGTACATTAATATTAATTGTACCAACTGATTCCATCCAAGGATACCCCAAACCAATATCCACATCATCCATATCTATAACATAAAAAAATTGAATGCAACACATATTTATCCATGATAATCTTCAAATCTTTAAAAATTTGAATATTTTCACCTTCAACCTATGTGCTTTGGATATTCTTTGTAAGTACTTGTAATCTTTTAGCCAAGTTAACATTGATAAAATTATGCTTCCTACCAGGATTTATAGAAATAACAACATTTTCCTATTGACTACATCTATGAACATGTAATATGAAGTTGTCGTATGAAAATAAATCCCTAGTGCTCTTCTTATCCTTATTTGCAACATGAGACTAGTTACCTAAAAATACTTTTTTATATTCTTCATCTGAAAGATCCTCTGTTTCTTCATAGTTAAGGTCCCATGATAGAATTGTTCTTCAAGATATTGGATAATGATATTGTATCCAATTTATGTATTTTTCGGGACTAGGGCCATCATTTTTGCTCGTAAAAAACATCTTCTTGTGAAAACCAAAAAATAGAACTAGGGTTTTAAAGAAAATCACTTACTTTTCAATGGAGCTCCTTTATGTAGTTAAGGTTTGAGGTCGAAAATGTAAAATGATAACAACTTTGGTTATACTTCTCTGAATGGTTATTATGACCCCAAATATGAAATACCACAACTTCTATGGGTCTAGTAGCAGTGATTTGATTGAAATCTGTGTACTTTATCAAAAGATATCCAATATGTGAATTTCGTGGTCATCACCAGAAAAAAACCTAAAAAATTGGTGAATTTAAATCGCTGATAACTTCTCAAAATCCGTTTTGGATGGTTTGTTTTTTGGAAATTGGGTATTTTTTTTAGAGGAAGTTAGATATGTAGTTGGTTTCTTCAAATTCCACACAGGAAGTTTTAGAAATTGACTTGGATTATGTTGTCCTTCTTTTTTTCGTCAAAATCTGCAAAAAGAAAAACAAATCTTCTACTTTGTACCCAAGAAAGAGCTTTGATACCACTTGTAGTAAAAATTCAAGATATAAGAGATAATATAGTCATTCACTTAAAAAATAAACCCTTTGAACATCGAAGATACATAAACATTCACCACGAACAACAGAAGAATATAAAGAAAGAGAACCCTTAAGGTAGGGTAACACCATAAAATACTCCTTATGGAAGAAATCACTCCATAATCCATGTTTGCTACGAAACTATACAATCCAACACACCTCAATACATCGATACTCATGTGTATTTATAGTTTCTCATGAGTATTCCTAGGGGTCTATGCCAATTACCCCTTATTATTATATTATTTCCTTTTAATTTCATAGTGGGCATACTATTTCCTTTTAATTACATGGTGGGCCTATTCCAATATTATGGCCACATTACATTCATTATCTCGTTGGGTACCTCCATAGTTACCTCATATTACCCCATATTATCCTCCCTAGGTACATTACACACTGAGCTTGGCATATCACAAAAAAACCCAGAGGTGCATAAGGCTTGGACCCATATATCAATAATGATGTGCCATCAATTTGGTCGAGGCATTAAAACAATATGGTTTATTATGGTTCTCGTACCTCTCTGATCTAGATTGAACAAGTTGGTTGGATTGTCATATTTTTTAGAAGTTGGTGGAAGGGCCAAGATACGTGTACGAAACAATTGACCTTAATCAATTTTTATGATTACTAGGGTTTCCAAGTGATGGAATGAAGATGGTTAAGTATAAAGGAGGTTGGAACTCATTACATGTCAACACAAAATTTAACTTGCCTAATTTGTGATCAACAAGGTGATGAGATGGCCCGTGTTTTTTGGAGCTATTCGTGGACATAGAGATTATTGTATAGACGAGTGAAATTTTTTGAACTACAAATATGGACTAAAGAAGTCATATTCTAGGGGTTATCCTTTTGTGGCTTCATATGTTTCAAGATATGGGAAGGCAGCAAGAATTAATGTCACAATGCAAGGCATTTGATCACTAAGTGTTCTTTCAGTTACAATTTTCATTAATGAAACCTATACATGTAAGAATCATGCTTTTTATTTTTACAAGTTTGTCCCATCCATCGACAAGATTCGAAACCCAATTGCTTCAAAAATGGCTAGCTCAGTTAGATATGGGATAATAAAAGACACATTTTTTAATTGTTTAGATGTTAGTTTCCCAAGGAGTGATATACCTCTTATTGCAACCTCCCATTTATCTAATGTTATTTGATTAAGTGGTTTAAACAATGGCATCAAATGATGATTGGATATCTAGGGTTAAACGAGTGGAGCTAGTTTAACCTTAGGTTGCAATTTGGAATTGTACATTATTTGCTTGTGTATATGGTTCACATGATATTAGTTTATGCTATATGCTACAATGTGTGGCATCAATAATTTTCTAGTGCACTGCATTTTGAAGAAATGAAATCGTTATCTATTTTTGGGGGAAGATTGACTAAATTGAACCATTTTGGTATTTACTTATTTATAATGTGATATTTATATTCATGCCCTTTCTTTGTTAAGTTTTATATTGAGTTTTTCCCGAACAATTTCTCGAGTCCAATTCATACTCTTATTCTTTAGCTCGTTGAGTCATTATTGCCTTATGTGACTTTACTTATTGTTGCTATTGTCTTACCCTCTCCATTATTCTATAAAAGTTCAAATTCTTTAAGTGGTTTGATATATGCTTAGAGGTTACAAATCAAGTCGATTCCTAGATTCGGTACATCGATTATTTATGTGAACCAAAACTATGCATCCTCGAGCTTTGCACCCTAGATGTGTATATGAGGTTCAAGGTTAGATGGTTTGGGCTATTGTCCATATTCAATGAATTGTTTAAATCCAATTAAACCATTGCATGGCTACATAAAGAGTTGATGGATGACCTTTGCCCCTATCCCCACCTGGATTGTAAAGTATAGTTTGCTTCTCTTGGTGCAACATTTTTTATTGTTTATGGTCATATTTTTGCACCAAGAAAAGTGAGGTGCACTCTCCAATCCAATATGGATGAGATGTGTAACATACTACAATGGTAATACATTTAAAATGAAAGAAAAATGTAAGAAAAACCCACTATAATAATAAAAAATATAAATCAATATAGGCCCATCTTAAATTGCTATTTTAAGTACTTAGAAGTTTGTGTCTCAATTTTTTTTTATCTCTCTTGACACTGAATAGATAGAGGGTTAAGTTGGACCTATGCTAATATTGTCTTAAATGCCCAAGTCAAGGCGATTTTTTTGATCCCTCTTGATACTAAATAAATAGAAGGTTAAGTTGGACCTATGCTAATATTGTTTTAAATGCCCAAGTGAAGGTGTACCATTCTCCTCATTTTGAAGATGGTACTTAAGGTAAAGTGGATTCTTCAAAATTCAAGGCCAAATCAACATCTCAACAACAATTAACTTATGAAAAATAAACATGTCACAAAATAGGATTTGAACATGGCCAAGAAAAAAATAATTTTCCTCTTAACCACTCCTATAACCAACCACTCCTATAACCAATTGACAATGACATTTTTTACAACTATGAATTATATTAAAGTTAAATTTAATGATTTTTTTTGGCTTTATAAGATTGTAAGCGACTAAATTCCGTTGTATAATTCCGACATTTACAAATTGTAAGTGACTAAATTCCATTGTAAAATTCCCACACTTAGAAAGGCCTCGCATGCGTCCATGTTGATTAGAGCGTTGAAAAGTTAAAAAAAACATCAATACCGCCGCGTTGAGTTATCGGACTCGACTATGCTTCCATAACGAATAAAACTGCTGCCATGGTAAGCATTTGAACACATATTTCCGAAGGGAGACCTTCGAAAAACTAATACAGAGTTCGGCGGGCATTCACAGTGTAGCATTAGCTTGAGGGCGAGCTCTGCGGAAGAAACAAAAATGGAAGAAGAGCAAATAGAGAAAGCAGTCTTGGCGTACTTGAAGAAGAGGGGTTTCCACCAAACCCAAATATCGCTTCAAGAAGAACATCAGAAGAATCCCTCCGTCGCCAAGACGGACCCCGAGGTCGCCAAGCTAATTCTCACATTCTCTGAGTAAGTTTCGAAAAATTCAGGGAGTCTTTTTACCTTCTTCAACGGCACAAACAAATTCTTTCATTTTAAGATTGAGTTTCGAACCCCAGACATCTGCCAATTCAAACAGTATTTAGATTATTAAAGGTAAATCTTTGGCCACTGTTTGAGTTTTTTTTTTAATTGAGCTTTACAAGTTACCCTACAAAGAATCCCTGCTAGTTAAGTAAACAATACCCAGAATTCATGTTTTGAATACAGCGTTAGAAGTTCACGGAGGGCAGTTTTGAGAAATTCGTTAAGCACAGCAATTCAGCAAAAAATAACCCATAAATGTCACCCTACTTTTAAAATCTGTCTGATGGCTTTTAGCATATTGCGCCATCTGAACACCATGCCACTTAAAAACTCCATAGAAGGATTATATGTTATTTCCGTAAGTTTTGCAAAGACAAACCCAGGCACTTAGAAGTATGCGCATCATGCATGGAATATAGCTGGCATGGCACTGAGGAAGGAAAATTTAATTGAGGTACAAAATGTCAAGAAAGATTCAAAGGAATGCAAGCCTCATGCCTTTTGCTTCATCGAGGACGTGCTTATTCATCACCTTTTGTTTGCAAGCATAGTAGAGAGCGTGTTAAACTACAAAACCCAAATCCTAACCGAAACCCCTATGCGGGGTGAAACCTCATGAAGGAAAAAGTCTAATTAAAATGTATCATGCACATAAGTTGAGTGGCTAAATTCACAAGGGGGTGATGTTATCCATTTGGGCAAGTTCGTTATAAGGCTTCTTTTGTACGCAGATGACCTTATATTGATTGCTAAATCGGCTCTTGGTTTGCAAGAGCACTTATGTTCCTTTGAACATTTTTGTAGAAGCGTGGGGATGCAAGTCAATATTAGTAAAACGAAAGTAGTGTTCTTCTCTAACAAAAGAAAGCATAACCATCATAAATTCTACTTTGAAGGCAACATTCTGGAAGAAGTTGCAGACTACAAATACCTCGAAATTGACTTCAACGGAAATTTAAGTTGGGATGGTTGTAGAAAGAAAAAAACTTTAGGGGGTTGGAAAACATTTTATGTTTTTCAAAACAGGTGTAGAGAGGCAGAGCTGTGGGACTGGAAAACCACTCTAACTCTTTTTGGGCTTCTAGTGATTCCGGTGATTCTCTACGGTTGTGAACTGTGGGCCAGCAGCACAACCGAGATGCAGTGGAAACAAATTGACGGTTGTGAACTGGCCAGCAGCACAACCGAGAGGAAATAAATTGAGAAAATTCAGAAGCGCTTGATTACAAACAAATTCAAAATTAAAAGCGCAGCCCCTTATGCTATCCCGTTAAGTGAAATAGGGGTTGCCACTATTGAAGTAATTGCTATGAAAGCGAAATAAGGTATTTGGAAAAAATTGAGCAAATGGAAGAGGGTAGATGGCCTAAGGTTGTGTTTAGTATCGACAGCAAAAGAAAGGAAGACTTGGATGCGTAAAATAAACAAATGGTTTAGTAAATGAGCATTTGGTTTATACGTGTCCTACAAAACAATAAGGAGATAAAAACCTTTGTTATGGGTAAGTTCCACAAACGTACTTGGGAGAAAGAGCTAGGGAGAAAGAAAAAGTACTACATTGAAGAGTTTAACCCCCTCATAACCATCAACAAAAAAGGCGCATATAGGGGCCAATATTTTTTTGGAGATCTAAAATTCTTATTGCTCAATTATGGACTAATTCTCATCAACTCCATAGAAATAGGGTGCTCGAAAAGGCCAAAAGAAATGTGGAGGAAAGAGTATGTATTTGTGCTCTTCCTCGAAAAGTGGAAACAGAAAACATTTCATTTTAGAATGTGAAGCCTTAAAAGACAGCAGGGAAAATTATGCGTATTCCGGGCAGCTAGTTCTGGATAATCTATTCAGCTAAGATTTGCCGGGAGCGACGGTTATTGTAAAACTTCACAGGAAAAGGGCCGAATACAAAAGCCAAATGGAAAAACAATCTGTCCCATCGGCTATTTTTAGCCTCGTGGACGTTAAAAATACTTTCTTTATTTCTTTCTATATCCAAAGTTTCCAGTCTAGTCACAACTAGGTTAGACCTCAAATATGAAAAAAGGCAGCCAACCAAATAAATAAGATAGATACAGAAAGAAAAATGGTAAATTAAACATTTTAAAAAATATAGTTTTTTTATAATAATTCTCCAATAATTTAAAAATTCCTCAAGAGAAACACATGTTTACAACAAAATCACAAAACTGTATGGGATAAATTAACTAAAAAAATCTCCACTTTTTGTATTTGTAGTCGAGTGTCTGGTCTCGTCAATGGAAATGTGCACTGATTTGGTCCACACAAAAAACAAAAAAAAAGAGCAGCACCAGTAAGCAAATTGACTGTTTTTTGTGACCATTGTTTCCAGATGAATGGATGTGGGCATGGGTGTGGGTGTGGCAAACTCTCAAAATTTGATGATTTGCAATTCTTCACAATGTAGAGATTCCCCCTGATGGACCATTCACAACATGGATCTTAAGAGGATCCTAAAACGATCCTAAGATCCTCAGAGATGGTACAGGTGTGGGCACGGTGTTGAGAGGTTCTGGTAACATAGTGTTCATCCATTCTTGCAACTCTATGGGCATGATTATGCTGATTTCTTTCATATTTCTTTTCCTTCATTGACCGGTGCTCACTTCCTACTGATAAAAAATTCCTCTTTTCCTTTTGCCAAGGTGAATGGGTTTGCATAAATGGAAAGCATAAATTTAATCTCCATTAAAGGTAGATGGTAAACCTGGATATTGCAACAGTTGGAGAGATATCTCGGAATGAATATCTTGCTGATCAGTTTCTGTATGCATATCTAGTGCCAATTTCAGTCCAATTGATATAATGCAACCTAAACAGCTTGTAGTTATCAGGATGATGTTGTGGACATGTTGATGTTTAAATTAAACCACCAACAGTCTCACAAGCCAACTGTCCCTTTGTCTTGGTCCAAACCACTACTGAAACTGAACCTGTAACTTAAGACAATAGACTGTAATGTAATGTGCAGAATATTTGCGCGAGATATCCACTGTTAACAATTGCAGCCTGGGGACAAAGGGACTTAGGGCCAGACCTCGCTCAAACTTGCCTAACGCCCCTCGGATCCTCCTCCAAGATGGTGTTCTATCCAACAAGCTGTTAGCCCAATGCTTGCTCTTACATGGTGGTTCTTTCTCCAAGTGTCCTTATGCAAGCCTCTAACTGTGTGCCTCATGCCCTTTTGTGCCCAGCTCTCCTCAACATTTGTGCCGAGGTAGTTACTTGCTCCAATGCTTCTCCTCAACATGCTTTGGGTCTGCAGCCAACCTTCATGAAGTATGCTTCTCAACCTAAGCATCCTCAAGTCAAGTATCCAACCTCCAAGGTATATTTCACATGGTCCCATGCTCTCAAGGCTGAGTGTGCCCTCCTCCAAGTGCTTAGCTCTCTTTATTCTAGGTAGGTACCTGACTCCCACATTGTCTGCACTCAGTGGGTTAGTCTTCATGCCGCATAGGATAACAACCTCCTAGGTAAGTGCACTATGCTAACATGCTATCTAAGGTCAAACATCCACTCAAATTGAGCCATCCATATGTCCAGTAAGCATCACCAAGGGACTAGGAGACCTAGTGCTCTCCTAGCTAGGTGAAACACTTTTGGAGTAACCCCAAAAGCTAATGTTGAGAAATATCGCTCGGACAGGAACTTTCGCACAGGTTCAGTGTGAACGTGTCGGAAGTGGTTTGAGATATTTCTAAAGGTAATTCTATTTTGTAAGTCACTCAAGGAAAAAGTGAAAAGTATTATATTTAATTGTCAAGTCTAATAAAGTGTATTTAATGCATTAATGACTTAGACTGGGATAGGTCAAGATAGAGAGTTCAGACACAATTCTTGTTGGAGAGAGAGAGAGAGAGAGAGAGAGAGAGAGAGAGTTGAGTCACAGTGCATCAACTAGGAGGAGCAGTACCGTACAGTACAGATGTACAACAGATCTGTATAGCACCGTACAACGTCCGCCCAGCATGTCCGTACAGCTGCATGGTTCCATATAGCAGGATGTACAGATGTACAACAGGCTGTATAATAACAGTTGTTGTTTTCTCGGTTTTCATGTAGGTTGTACCTCTTTTCAGCAGGTCGTACACCTCAAGTTGGGGTGGATTTATGTATGGTGCAGCTGCTAGGTTTTAGTAGTTGTGGAGGTTGCCTTGTAAACTTTAATTAGTTGAATGATAAGCAGATTTGAAGGAGAAAATTATCTATGTATGTGTTAATTGTTTTATGCTTCTGCTATTTACTGTTTCTAGCTATTGTTTGATTTTTGAAAAAATTAGAAATTAATTTTTGCTGTTAATTAAATTAATTTATGAGTTATTTAATTAACGGAATATCAGGACAACAGTCACCTAGGGTTAGGAAATTCACAGTGAACACTCTCTTTTTATGATAAAAGTGTTTTTTGTAGTTCCAATCAACTCTCTTGAAATTTGTAGCTTGTAAATCATGTGCCTCTACAAAGCTGGAAGAATACTCCTCCATCATGACATAAACATCATACCTACTCTACAAAGCATATGCGAGAGTCACTTCCACAAGTACAAGTTTGTTATTTAAATATTTTTCTTTAAACCCAGCAAATTAATTTCTGTTCTTCAATAAATTTTATACCCAAAGAAAGAACAACAACAAATTCTAAATCTGATTTATCAAACAGAAATTTTACTGAGTTTATAACACTTGCAATGCACAGCGGAAAATTCAGAAACCATTCACACAAAAAATATTAACACCAGATATACCCTGGAAACCCCAACTCCGGGGAAAACCAGCAAACGAGGCTTTATTAGTATGCTTCAGAAGTTCCAGAAAATAAGTACAATGATGCCAAACCCGGCAATCTCATCCAATAAATAAAAATCCTTGAATCGGGGCAGATCCAGGCCAATACTTCGGCCTCCCTGGCTGAATCTCAGTCTTCACTGCCTCACGGCTCAGCTACCCATGTCTGAAGATGCGGCTGTGGGTGCTTAACAGCCCCACGATTTGGCTGTGTATGGTTTGGGTAGGTTGCGGCCTGACCCTATCTCCCTCTTGGCTGCTACAACAGCCTCTACTCAACCCTCCACACCTGTCTCTCGCTTCTTTGCAGCTGATATGGCCCTCACGGCCTCCACAGAACTGAAACTCGGCCCCCCTACAGAAGATTCGGCCTACACAACTGAAGGTACACGACCCCTCTTGCTTGCCTAGCCTCACGGCTGCCTGGAAATGAAGGCTGGCACCTTCCGATCTCCAACTCGGCCTCTCTAACCCTGCAAGAAACCCTCTTTATTTTTGAACTGCAGCAGAACCCTCTTGGGGTCACTCACCACTCAATGATCTCCTCAAGTCACCCTTCTTGCTTATAAATTTCCACAAGTGGTTAACTTTTGACAAGTGGTTAACCTTAAATGACTTGGAGATACATTAAATCACGTGTCTTTGGTTTGCATGACACCTTGCTTAAGCCAAGACACCTGTCCTCGTTACAATATTTTAACACTCCCTCTTAACGACGAAGGTGTTCTCCACTTTCCCTATCTTATCCCTGAAGTAGACAAACTTACCATTCATCAAGGCCTCGGTGAGAATATCTGCCACCTGCTCATCTGTAGGCACATACTGTAACTGCACTACACCCCTCTGAACACAATCTTTGATGAAGTGATACCTGATGTCGATGTGCTTCGACCTATCATGAAATACTGGATTCTCAGAGAGTTTGATGCCACTCTGATTATAACAGTGTTTGATGGTCGGCTCTAGCTTCTGACCGAACAATGCCACTAGCAATATCTGAAGCCATATGGCCTCACATGTTGCCATGCTCGCTGCCATGTATTTTGTTTCCGTAGAACTTAATGCAACAGACTTCTGCTTCCTGCTGAACCAAGAGACAACCCCCGATCCCAAGCTAAAACAACACCCTGAAGTGCTTTTCCTGTCCACTGCATTGCACGCCCAGTCTGCATCTGTATAGCCCACCAACTTCACTCTATCTCCTTGAGCATACCTCAAACCATACTCGACTATGCCACGTAGGTACCCCAAAATATGTTTTGTTGAATTGACTGAGAGTATTCATAGAAAAACAAATGTTTGGCCTTGTGTTGATCAGATACATGAGAGAGCCTATCAACTGCCTGTATAAGGTAGGGTCCACTGCCTCCTGCTTGGAAACATCTATCTTCTTCCAATTAGTAACCATGGGTGTAGACATCGGTCGATAGTCCTGCATCCTGAATCTCTTGAAGATATCCACTGTGTATTTCCCCTGTCCTAGGTAAATCTCGCGATCTCGCTGCCACACCTCCAATCCTAGAAAATAGTGCATCAACCCCAAATCCTTCATATCGAACTCCAAAGCAAGATCCCTCTTGCAATCTGCAATAAGTGTCTGTGAACCTGTCAGAAATAGATCGTCCACATATAACACGAGAATGAGAGGCCCTCGAATTATCACGATATAGTATAGTTAGAGTTTGCATCACTCTTCACGAAGCCCATACCCTGCAAGTAACTGTCAATGCGCTCATACCATGCTCTGGGTGCCTGCTTGAGCCCATACAGTGCTATCTTCAGTCTACATACATGGGACTCCCTCCCATATACCTCAAAACCCTTTGACTGTTCTATATACACCTCCTCAATAACTCCAATGAGGAAATCTGTTTTGATGTCCATCTGATGAATCTGCCAACCCATCTCTGTTGCTAATGAGATCACGACCCTGATGGAAGTATATTTGGCTATCGGGGCAAATGTCTCATCATATTCAACTCCCTCTTTCAGAGAGAACCCCTTAGCCACAAACCTGGCTTTGAATTTCTTAATGTTGCCATCTGCAACATGCTTGATCTTGTAGATTCAACGTGACCAAACCACTGATTTTCCCTCTAGTCTTGGCACCACCTCCCAAACATCATTCTTCATGATGGAGGCATACTCCTCCACCATGGCATCATGCCAAACCTGCTGCTTCGATGCCTCTTGAAAATTGGAAGGTTCCCTGTCAATGAGATCACTCATCAACGCCCATATATCCTAAGTATCGTTGTGGTGGCTTGCTCTGCCTGAAGCTCGTACTAGGAGCACCCATGAACTCCTGAGCATCTCGTAATGTCTGAGAAATCTCTCGATTCCTATTCCTCCCTGTAGTAGGAGGTACACTTACGGTGGGTGGAGCTTCCTGCTCCTCATCTTGCTCCACTATCTGAGTGCTAGTCCCTGTACCTCTATCTGTGCCTGTCACAGTGACCTGTACCTATGACCCCTGTTCCTCCTTTGGAGCTACCAATTCTTGATCCCTTGTTGCTGCTGGCACATCATACGACTTCCTGAAATCCTTCTCCTCCTCAAATTTGACATCCCTTCTGATCACTGTCTTCTTTAATCCTGGAACATATATTTGATATGCCTTCGAAGTTTCGCTGTAGCCAACAAAGATCCCCTTCTATGCAATGGAATCGAGCTTCGTCCTCTTATCAGAGGGCACATGACAATAAACTAGGCAACCGAAGATCTTGAAGTGACCAACTTCCGGCTTCTTCCCTGTAAATGCCTCTTCAGGAGTCAACCTCCCCAACACCTTGTGAGGACTCTTGTTCTGTATGTATACTACAGTACTGCATGCCTCTTTCCATGAGAACTTGGGCAAATCCTGGTCATATAACATTGCCCTAGCAACACCAACAATGGCCCCGTTCTTCCGTTCCGCTACCCCATTCTGTTGAGGGTTGTAGGGAACTATCAATTCCTTCTTGATCCCTGCCTTAGCACATACTTCCTTGAAATCTTTCCTTGTGTACTCACGTCCATTGTCTGTCCTGAGAACTTTTATCTTCCTTCCTGTCGCATTCTCCACAAGAGCCTTAAACTCTTGGAAGCGACTAAAGACCTCATCTTTGGTCCTCATGAAGTAGATCCAGGTTTTCCTGGAGAAATCATCTATGAATGTGACAAAATACTCACACCTTGTCAAGGGTGCTGAAGACATAGGCCCGCATACATCTGAGTGCTCTAAATCCAATGCGCCCTTCGATCTACTGTCACTACTTGAAAAAGTTGTTTTATCATACTTTCCCAAGGCACACCCTTTACACATGTCATTGTGGTCGGTGCTCAACTCTGGAAGGCCAATCACTATCTCCTTGAGGATGTTAAGTGCCCCATGGTGTAAGCGAGCCATCCTTCTATGCCATAATTCTTCCATATCCTTACTGCTGTCGATCAACGCTTGAGATGACTCAAACTACAACTTGTATAGCTTGCGTGACCTGATCCCTATCATCTTGGCCTGCTTCGACCCTATGGGATGAATATACACTTTGTTTTCTTTAAAAGACACATCATACCCCTTGTCTTGAAGTGCCAAAACTGATATCAAGTTCTTGGTCGTCCTTGGTATGTACAACACATTTGTAAAGCTAAATGTCTTACCTGACTCCCTTTGAAAGGTAACAGTCCCTCGTCCTACTGGAGTACATTTGGACTTATTCCCCATCTGTATATCAAAGGTCATCTCCTCCTCTCTGAAACTGGAGAAGTATTTTCTAACTCCAGTCATATGATATGATGCACCACTATCAATATACCACACCCCTGTGTCCTATGTGCATGAGCTAGAGAGGCAAGCAATGAGTGAGAAATACTCATCAAACCTGGAAGAAAATTCATCAATGTCCGATGAAGTTGCTGTCTGAGTGTTCTTCTTATCCTTCTTTTTTATAGGACATTGATTGGCATAATGACCTGTTTTGTGACAAGCAAAGCACTTGACTTTGCTCATGTCACGTTTCTTCTCACCCTTGGAGGTCTGCCCACTACTTGAGCCTTTCTTGGATTTTGCTTTGCCCTTTTCTGCAAGAGCAATGTTCTCTTCTTCCTCACTCTTTTGATGACTGCTGCTACCACTGAGAGATGCTAACCTCAATTCTGCTTGCATGAAGTCATCCCACAATCAATCCCAGTCTGGAGTGTGTTCCCTGGCAACAATGCCTCTCACAAAGACATCCCATGACTTGGAGAAGCCATTCAAGGGTATCCTCACAAGTTCAGTGCCATCCACTGTTTCTCCAACAATTGCCAACTCATCCTTGACTTGTCTAAGTTTGGGGAAGTAGGAGGACACACTTTCCCCCTACCCATCTTGGTATTTCTGAGTTTTTCCTTCAAAACCATCTTTCTATTTATGTTTGAATTCTGGTACAGTTTAATGATGGCTTCCCACATCTTCCTAGTTGTATCCAATCCTGAAAGGTGAGGGACTATGTGGTCCTTGATGCCATCCAGAATGATACGCCTTGCCTTGGCATCATTCTTTTTATGAGCTTCTGCTTGCTGTGCATCAGCTGGAACAAGGCTGTTGGGAGCGTGGAGCAGGAGCGGGAAGCGCAGATCTTCAAAAATCTCCGGGAGCGGGAGCGTTTCGGGAGCGTTTTTTATATAATACATAAAAAATATATATTTTGATGCATATATATATATATAACATGCAAAATGTTGAATCAATTGCAAAAAACATGAAAACATAGATATAAGATCATTTAACTAATTGATTAGTGATGAATCGATGATCATTAAAGCATCAACCATTTAGTACATACTACATACTACAC
>SNQJ01S0017167.1:41769-59408 GCA_010110895.2 Picea sitchensis
CTCAAAACCTATGGACAAAGGCTTGCTAGGGCATCCTGTCATTCCCCCTAGACATGGTCAAGTGGACAAGCATAAGATCCAAGCGCCTGTTAGAAACGAAGGAATCAAATGCACATATTCAAAGGTTTCCGAGGATCAGAGTGACACATACAATGATACCCGGACTCATTACCTCATGGAGCAAGAACTATCTCTAATGCAGGGCCAAGCCAAAGGTGATGGATGCTGCTGTTGCTGACAAAGTGGAGGCGCTGAAAGGGAGAAAAGATGGGCCCTCCAGGGCTATGCTCAAGTCGATCTGGCTCTCGGTACTCCATGTCTAGGACCTGTGGGCCTCGAGACATAATCTCCTAGTTATCCCTGAAAGTGGGGGATAACACCCCCTAGGTCCAGGCCTGCCAAAGTGTCTATGATGGACCATCCTCCTTTTTTCTCTGGTGCAAGCCTCTGGTATCCCTCTGTCCCTGGCTGGGGTCACAACATCCATCTGGTGAGCTTTTAGCCCCATGGAGGTCCGAACTAATCATCTCCCCATATGTAACTGTCCGTCGGGCATGGTCCTGTAGCAACAACAGGTACACCCTCCATGGGCTCATAAGTCACAAGGATCATAGCATTGTTAGTCACATCTAATAATCAAGCTACCCAAACATGTGCATCGAACCCCCCTTTACCCAGACAAATGCTCAAAGATGTTATGCTACTTAACAAGCTAGGTTTGGAGAGGGTCTCAGGATGTCCTAGTGGGCTAATCCTCCTCAGGTGTGGGGTGTTTCCTAGGTGAAGACCAATCTAGGTCATGTAAATGCATGGGATGGTGTAGGGAATGTTTGGGCAAGGGGTGCAATAATAACAGGGAAATGTAGGTCTTACCTGTGGGTGCCTCTGCAGAGGGTGAGCTGCACTTTGTCATGGATGCCATTGTTTCCTAGCCCATTCAATGCCTTTTACTCTTTGTCTTATTGCTTTTTCTTTTCAAGAGAATAGCTGAAGGACACTGTCCTGGCGTGGTGACCAGTGGTGACAACGTTACCTACAAGCATTTCACGAAAATGAGAAGGCTGGCTCGTGATGAGACCCCCTTTCTCTTGGCTATGCCACCAAGAGCCATTACCCTGGTTTGGTGACCAGATGGATGCAGTGTCATACCGCTACATGCCCATGGACCTAATAGGCCGATTCATGATGAGACCTCCTATCCACCAACTAGGTCTTGAGTTTTATTTTATTTTATGGGTCCCCTTTTCTTGATGTGAAGCCATTTATTACTTTCTTGGGAATGCCTGGGCAAAGCATCTCAAGGTTTCATTTTGGATTTTAACTTTTGCCAGCTATTTTTACTCTTTGGGCCTTTAGTCCCTTCTTCCCACAAGGCAAGGTACAACCCTTACTAGCTTGGCAAGCCCAATGCCCTAAACAATCTAGGGGAAAGATGAGAGGGATAATGATGAAAAATGTTAAGTATGGAAGGAATGGACAATGACCTTTCATAGACCCACCCAGGGGAAACTCATCCCCAAGGGGACCAACTTACTAGGGCACTCTGTCATCCCCCCAGGTATGGACAAGTTAAAGAGCATAATTTCCAAGCAAACATCATGAAACAAAAGAGAATTTAGTGCACATATTCAAATGTTTTGAGAATCAGATTGACACATACCATGATACCCAGACTCATTACCTCATGGAGCAAGACCCACTGCTACTTCAGAATCAGGCCGATGGGATGGATGCTGTTGCTGATGATAGATAGGAGGCGTTGAAGAAAAGATGGGCCCTCTAGGGACAAGCTCAAGTCATATGGATCTCGGTACTCCATGTCTAGGACCTGTGGGCCTTGACACATAATCTCCTTAGTTATCCCTAGGATAGGGGATAACATTCTCATCATGAGCCGGCCTATTATGACCATGGGCATGTAGTGGTATGACACTACCATCTATCTGGTCACCAAACCAGGGTAGTGGCTCTTGGTGGCATAGCCAAGAGAAAGCGGGTCTCATCACAAGCCAACCTTCTCATCTCCGTGAAGTGCTTGTGGGTACTCTGGTCACCAAGCCAGGACAGTGTCCTTCAACTCTTCCCTTGAAGCATAAAAGAAAAAGGTAAAAAACAATAAAACTAAGAATAAAAAGCATTGAATGGGCTAGGAAAGAATGGCATCTATGACAAGGTGCAACTCTCCCTCTACAAAGGCACCCATAGTTAAGATCTACATTTCCGTGTTATCACTGCACCCCATGCCCAAACACACCCCCCCCACGCCACCTCACACACACTTACATGACCTAGATTGGCTCTCACTTGGGAAAAACCTTAAACTTAAGGAGTATTAGCCCAATAGGACACCTTGAGACCTTCTCCAAGCCTGACTTGTTAAACTGCATAACGTCTTTGAGCATTGGTCTGGGTAAAGGGGGGTTTGATGCACATGTTTGGGTAATTTGATTATTAGATGTGATTGACATTGCTATGATCCCTGTGACTTATGAACACCTGGAGGACGTACTTGTTGTTGCTGCAGGACTTTGTCCGGTGGATAGGTACATATGGGGGAATGATTAGCTCGAACCTCCATGGGGCTGAAAGCCCACAGATGGATATTGTGACCCCAACCAGGGGCAGAGAGACATCAGAGACTTGCACCAGGAAGAAAGAAGGGCGTTGCACCGAAGACACCTCGACAGACCCAGACCCAGGGGTATCTTTCCTTTCTACCTGGACGTTGACCTTTGGGAGTGCATGACATCACCTTTGTGACCCTAGACGTCATCGAGAGTCGGGGTTTGCACCTTGAGGTCAGTTGTGAGCTGATTGACATGTGTGGGCATCATCCAGGGCTTTTGGAGGCCAAACGTCCTGCCTTTGGAGCCCAACCTTTCACCCTAAGGGCTCAACGTCACCCTAGAAGGGCATGACGTCACCCTTGGAGATGATTTCAGGGGTTAATTACTTTCATTTATGTAAAAACTGAATTTTTAATGTAATTTGGCCATGTCGACCTTTTTATGACCTAAAATTAATTAAAGGTCATTGATACTGTATAAATAGAGAGAAATTACTCTCATTTTTTCATCATCACTCATCACACAAGTGGTGTGGTCTGAAATTTGCGCCCTTTTTGGGAGTTTTTGGCTGAAATTTTAGCCGCACTTTCTCTTGGAGGCTAAATTTTGCAACTTGGATAATTTCTTGGTGAAGTTACTTGGCATTCTAGGGTTTTATGGCTTGATTATTCTTGGTGAAGTAAGTAAATCTGCAATTCTTCATTTTATTTGAACGGTTTATGGTAAATTTGCTTATTCATGTTAAAGATTATGAAATTGCTTGCTTGACAAACCCTAGGAGTAAATGACTTAATTTGCTACTTCTTTACTTTTCATTTGCTAGACCTTGCCAAGAAGATTTTGACCTAGGTAAACTTCTAGAGCCCTAAATACTAGCACTTTAGAAGTCATTATCTAGTCAGTTGTTGCTTCTAGTATCTTTCAATAGTCTAAGGAAGGAAGATTTTGCTAGAGCCTAAAATTGCTTACAGTCTAGCAAGTTTATCCTTAGGGTTAGGATGTTTGAGGCCTTGAAGAGCCAACACCTCTTCCATCCATCTCTTATCCTTAGGCAAGTATAATCATTGTGTCATTACTTCCAAGAGAAAACCGTCACCTATAGACTCCATTACCCCATAAAGGCACTAGTCTACTCATCATATTCATTGATTGATCAAACAAGCTTTCAAACTATCTTCCTTGAAACATTTACTAATTTCTACTAACCTTAAACTAGACTAATTCATTGACTAACTTACTGCTGTTGCAAAAGATTGCTACAGCCATCTAACAACAGCAAATTTATTTCAAAAGTGACATTAAATGCTGGTTAAAGATTGCCAATTTTGCTTGTGACAAGTAGTCATCATTCTGCCAACCTAGAGCTACATTTTCTTGTCTTTTTCAAGCAAATTCAAGGCATAATTATTGTGGCTGTTACAAAGTACTTATTGCTGTTGTAAATAATTACATTGCTGCAGTTTTATATCAGCTTACTTATTTTTCAGAGGTTCACGGTCTTATGAAGCACTAACATCATTTGGTACTTGAAAGTTGCCACTCTTTTCTATTTGTTGTCTTGTTTTGGGCAGGTACACCTTATTTACCTTTTGCTTCATCTCTATAAGACATGAAGAACCTTTGACTTGAGTGACCAGTGAGAGGGGGGGACTTTCTTGCATCTTTTGCCTTAGTCATCAACCCTTTAGGTCACTGGAGACGTCTCCCCTGGGGTAATTTGTCATACTCCTAAATATAAAGGGGTTTCCTGTTAAGGTGACAGTGATAGGTCATCCCCTGTTACGCAAATCTTGCATCCACTTGCCTTGGGCTTTGGGCAAGTACAGATTGTGCGATAACAAGGCCTCAAGCGGGGAGGTTTTCCAAAGGCTCCATAGGGTGCCTTGGCATTGTTCCCTCACCAAGAACAACCTGAGGAACAACAGGTACCTCTCCTAATCCATAGTATTTATAATTAAGCCTCTTCTAAAGAATGAACCTGAATTCTGTTGGTATTGTTTTCTTCTGCTTCTGTTGGGCAAAAGATTCTTGGTTTTCTGCTTAAATTCGATTCTCTAGCATAATTACATGACCAATGAGGAGAGATTTTCTCTTTGAAAGAGAAGGTTAGCTTAAAAATAATTCTGAAGATTTCTTAGACAGTGGTATCTTTGATGCGTGCAATGCTTCCACTTGAATACAAGATTATCTTTCCTTGATTTCTTGAATCTTAGTTGGATACATAAATGAGTTCTTAGGATTTCTGCCTTACATCTTTGAAAATCACCACAGCAATGGAGAATTGTAATGCAGGACATGAAACTATTATACAAAGAAACTGTTGCAATACTAATGATCTCACATGTAAGGCTGCATTACTTCTGAATCAACGTGCATCCAATTATTATTGATTGGTCTTTGTTACTGGTAACTCAAGCCACAGCTTGGATGTTTCAACAAATTTTGACAAATGTTTAGAGTGTAGGTCAAATGAGCCTTCAAAATTTCAAATTTAGGCTGTTTACAGGCTCAAACTGGACATTTAGCCAAGTTTATTTTTCCTGTTTAAGGTGTCTCTGGACATGATTTTTGAAAGTCAATAATAGCAAACTGTTTATGCTACAGCTTTCATTTGATAATAATCAAGCTTAGATTTCACTGTGAGTGAAACTTCAATAACATCAGATTAGGATCATGTACATGACATGGCATGCATTCTATTTGATTGGCTCTTTCTACAGTGAACATGTATGCCTGTGCCAAGACTCTTTTTAAACTTTATTTATCATGGGCGATGTTTGAAGTAGAGAACAAAAAAAGTCAGATGGTGGATGCAACCCATGAGTATATCTTATAAATCTGGACATCCTCTATTTTTATCAAGGTTTCCTTGTGATTATCAATGTTAAGGTGCGTGATATTTTATTCCAGGTCAGAGAATGGGCCAGTGCGATGCAGAGAGGAATACAGCAGGCTGCGATCGTGGACATATAATTCCTTGGACTTGTATAAGGTATTCTTGTGCGTCTTGATTCTTGAATATCAAGTTGTCGATAGATATGTATGCCGTGTCTGGGAAGCAATTGTTACTAATGGTTGAGTGTCATTGGACAAGATGGACATGGAACTCATTGCATTCTAAATTGTAACGGTTGTATACACCTCGATAAGAAACCTACAACCTACATATAGACTATTATTGTGGTAGAAGATGATCTTCTAATAGCATGTGTCTTGGTTAGCAGTTACACAGATTGAATTGCAAGGAAGAATTGTCTGCCCAATAATTGTTTAAAAGTAAATTGAAACCAAGAAATTGTAGACTGAGTAGGAACATGATATAAAAATGCACATCATGAGTGGGGTTGTCTTCTACTGTTACATTCACTTTCCTTGGTAGCATTCTTCAATTTGTTTTCCTCACTAAGTTTTCTGAGTTGAAACTTCAATTATTTTTCCTAAATATGTTTTCTAAATTGAAAATAATTTGGAACAGTTTTAACAAACTTGCCTCTCAGCATGCCTTGGCCCCCTTGCAGCGTGGTCATACTGATCTGTGTGGTCTGCTTCCTTTTGCTTCTTTTTTTGGATTCAAGTACTTCTTAACTTTCATTGATTACTTCATGCACATGGACACATGGATTTATTTTTTAAAATTTAAAAGTGGAGTTTTTGACATGTTTTTGGCCTAGAAGGCCTTTGTAGAAAAATTGTAAAAAAACAATCTGGACATCAACTTCAGAAGTTAAGAATAGATAATGGAGGCAAATATGTTAACAAATTTACAACTTATTGCGTTGCACAGCGCATTCAGATGCAACATACCATTTCATATACACCATAGCAAAATGGCTATGTTGCATTGGTTTTCGGGACGGGGGGACGCGTCCCCGGGACGGCTAGAGCGCACCCCCAAATTTTTTAGGGGACGGCGGGTTGGGGACGGCAACAATATATATATTAAAAAATATTAAAATTTTAAAATTTTAAAATTCACCATAACATTTGTAGTTGTTTCAATCTTGTAAGCATAACAAACTATACTTATATAGTATTATGGATAGTCATTACATTTGTCAATTCTGAAAAAGCTTGAGAAATTTAGAAAAGGGTCGAGTGGCATTTCATTATTGACTGGTAAACAAGACCAAATGTTGTTTAGCTTTAGGAAACTTGAGCAAAATGCAGTTTAGCTATAGGAAACTTAAGTGAGAACTATCTCTCATAGTAAGTTTTTCTTCCTCATATTTGTTGTTAATGATGTTCATGTTAAAACATAAAAGGCATTCCTTCTCAATAGGTTTTGCAGATTAGGTTTTGCAGATTTTTATGTTTGTGTTGAAAACCACTATAAAAACACTTTGGTTCTGTAAAGAGATTAGATTCATTTTTCAGACAATGTATGGGATTGAATATTAATTTATTCAAACATTTAGTACCCAATCGGAGTCATTTTACTATCTGATTGTTCTTCACAATGCTTGAGGTTGGGATGACAGAAGAACTAGATTTGAATAACTCCTAAAACCTAATGTACAATATGTAAAAGCGAAGACGACCCGAAAAATGAGAAGATCAATAGCAGTGACCACAAGGATCAACCCTTTGAAATGTTCCATCGTTTTTGACACTTGAAGCTTTGCTTGTTGTAAATATTAAGTTAAAAAAAGTACAATATTTAAATCAACAAAACCCAAATCGAAACTCCATTATAAAACCCATGTTTTGAGCCACAACTTTTACAACAAATTTAGACTCAATGCAATACAAAAATAATGGATGAAAAAATGATCTTATTGTCCAATCATCAATTTCCATGATTGTCAAGATTGAAGATATATGTTTGGAATATCCCCAAAATCTGCCAAGAAAATCCCTGAAATCTGCTGAGAACATCCTCGAAATCGGTCTGAAATGTTCATGAAATCTGTCCAGAACGTCTTGGGGATGGCCTGCAAGTCCCCAAGTCCCTGATGGAGTCTGCAACAATTTGGGTAAGTTTTCTAAGGGTCCCCAAGTCCCCGGAACGCGGGAACGGTGGGTACGTGGATTTTTTTGGGGGGGACGGGTCCTCGTGCAACATAGCAAAATGGTGTTGCTGAGAGAAAGAATTGCATATTAAAAGAAATGGAAACTTGTATCATCCAATCCAAAGGATTAAGTCCTCATTTTTGGGCTGAAGCCATTAATTGTAGCATGGATTAAAACTAAACTAAATGTAAGCCAATTTTGTGTGTCTAGTAGTGAAGCATGGGCTCACATTGTTGACGAGAAAAAGAAAGCATACAGCCTAAGAGTGAGAAGTGCCTTTTTTTGGATACTCTGAAGATGTAGAAGGTTATAGACTTCTTCAACCTCATTCCAATGAAATTATTATTAGGAGAGTTTTTAAGTTTGATGAAGGTCTTTTGGCCCTCAAGCCTAATTCGACATTTGTGCCATCTTCTATTCCCAAATTTTCTGTTAGTGCTCTTATTATGGTTTCTTCTTTAGATGATGACAGTGAGCATTAAAATCCACCTCCGCTGGTTTGCCTTCCGAACCTTAACCTTAACCTTCCTTGCCAGTATATTTTATTATGTGTGCTGTAATTTAATTAACAGCAAGGATAAACACAAGGTAGTAATTTATCTAGGTGCCGGGTATAGTGAGATTTTTCAACACAACCTCCATAAAATATGCTCCTCAACCCTAGTGTCCTCAAGTCAAGTGTCCAACCTAGAAGGTGTGTATCACATGTCCCAAGCTCCAAGGACTAAGTGCCATGCTCCAAGTGCCTAGTGCTCCTCCTAATTGGGTACATCCCTTGATAGAGCAATCAACTCCCTAATTGTGTCCCCTAAAGTGGTTATTCATTGTGCAGATGAGGGTAATAACCTCCTAGGTAAGGACGCTATGTCAACACTCTAACCATGGTCAAACATCCCCACCCAAATTGAGCCATATGTCCATGAAGCATTGCCATGGGGGTAGGAAACATAGCACTCTCCTAGCAAGGTGAAAACACCTTTGGAGTAACCCCAAAAGCTAACAATTTGTTGGATATTCATAAAATTATCTTATCCTATCTTATCTATTCTCAAGACCATGTCTCTTTGCTTGCTCTTCTTCACCTTCTAGGGTTTGCCTTTTAGGTGTAACCCACTTGTATGTTTTATGTTATTTCATGCTGCTATTTTTTTTTCTCATTTTTGTCTCCTTTTTGAGGGATGCTTTTTGCACCCTATTTTATTTGGCTGTAATTGCTTGCTGTATCTAGTCGTTTTGAGTTGTTTTGGTCTTTTGAGGACATTAATATAAGGTTCATTTCATTTACGAGACAGTATTTTGATTATCATAGAATGAATCTTAAAATTCTACGCTCCTTGAAGTGTAGGAGTTGGAGGTTTCAATTTTCCACAGATCTTCTTTGAATTTTTATTTTTAGTTGTGGCTCAGATATTTGCCTGTGTTTCTTAATATTTGGGAAAAATGTTTTGCTCAAGAAAAGAAGTTCAGGTATCCTTCTTCTGATAAGATTACATATTTTCAGATGAGGATTGTGCTTTCTGGTCAGTTTTTGCTACCAAGTTGATGCATTTTCCATGATTTAGCTTGACAATTTCAGGTTAAAAGGGAATATGATGGCCTTTCTCATATTTGGTGCATATAAAGTTATGTTAATATTAATTCTGCTTTGCAGCATGAACTGCTCCGTGTACTTTATCCAGTTTTCATCCACTCTTTCATGGACCTAGTGGCAAAGGGTCACACTCAGGAAGGTATGTTGATAACTGTTTTGATGTTATATACCTATCTCAGCAAAATATTGAGATAAACTTGCTAGTGAATAAGTTTACTGTAAAGATGATTATGGTCATTCAGCAACCGAGTCCTGTTATAACATTTTAATATTTTGTGGCAGCTCGTTCATTCTTTCAAAGTTTCCGGGAAGACCATGAAGCCCTATATCTTCATGACTTGCAAAAGTTGGAAAGCGTTCTTTCACCCCAACACTTGGAGGTAGCTAAAATATGCTATATGGCAATTCACTTTATATAGATAAGGCATTGTCATAGGTTGTATTCCACCACCATACTAGGAAAATCAGTTTATCTATACTCTGTTTATGACCTGCAGGAGATGGAATTTGCTCATTCTTTGAGACAGAATAAAGTCAACATCAAGATGTGTCAGGTACACAGATGTAATGAATAATAGCTCATATACGAGAAAATATCCAACATAAAAAGGACAAGGAGTTGAAATCCATATCAGACAAATAATTATATAATTAATAAATGAATGAATGAGATGATATTTACAATGACCATTGTGAGGGGGTATGCATTGAATAGTCACAAATGTGAGGGGTTGTAGAAATTTCTGGGAATTAAGAAAAACTCAAGATTCAGAAATTTCACCTCTAATCCTAGAGGTTTTCCGTATCTTTACCTTGTGGATTTTAGCCTTAGGGCTGTTATGAAGTATAGTATAAAACAGAAGTGGATAAGATACAATGTTTCACTCTCCACCAACTTAATCTTTTAGCCAATCCAAGGAGAACGGATACCAAATTGTCTTGATAAGTTTCGGCTATGCATTGAATAGTCACAAATGTGAGGGGTGGTTGTAGAAATTTCTCGGAATTAAGAAAAACTCAAGATTCAGAAATTGCACCTCTATTCCTAGAGGTTTTCCGTATCTTTACATTGTGGATTTTAGCCTTAGGGCTGTTATGAAATATAGTATAAAACAGCAGTGGATAAGATACAATGTTTCACTCTCCACCAACTTAATCTTTTAGCCAATCCAAGGAGAAAGGATACCAAATTGTCTTGATAAGTTTCAGCTATGCATTGAATGGTCACAAATGTGAGGGGTTGTTGTAGAAATTTCTCGGAATTAAGAAAAACTCAAGATTCAGAAATTTCGCCTCTAATCCTAAAGGTTTTCCATATCTTTACCTTGTGGATTTTAGCCTTAGGGCTGTTATGAAATATGGTATAAAACAGCAGTGGAAAAGATACAATGTTTCACTCTCCACCAACTTAATCTTTTAGCCAATCCAAGGAGAAAGGATACCACAATGTCTTGATAAGTTTCAGCCCTTCTAGGGAAACTTATCATGCATAAACCAGATCTGAAAATTCACTTTTAGAACAGATATAACAGCAGTAAAACAACCCTTAAATTCTTCAATGATGCAGTCAAATCACTCAACAAAATTGCCCTTTACATACATTAAATCAGCAAGACATATATAGCTATACATAGCAACACATTAAGAACATAGATGTCTGAAAATCAAATCTGGAAATTACACAAGTGTTGGACAGCTGAAAACTTCATTAATAGCATAAGATGGAGTTGTTGTACTGTAATGATCCCAAGCTATTATGCCAGGATCATCACGGTTTTGGTGTCTTTTTAAACTTTTCTGGTTGTGGTATTTCGTCAATCACTTCGCTGACCTACTGGTTTACATGTGTTTACTTGCTGAATGGCCTTTTGATTTCGGCCTTAGGGTTTACTGATGTGTTTATATATGTGTTTGCAGCAATTAACAAGAAGATACAATCATGGAACATACCTCAACCATATGCAATAGGATAGACAAGCCAAAACGTCTCAAATATGATTTTATTCATGAAATAGAAGAACCTGCTACAATGAAGATGTCGATCTGGAATGCTCAACAGATGGATCCAATAAAGAAGATAGAAGATAGGAGCTGCTACAAAATGCTCCAATAAAAGATGCCACAAGCCTCCAAAGGCTGAATATCCACTGAAGATCGATGTAGGAGTAGATCTAGTCGAATGAAGTGCCAAATCCTCAAGCTGGAAGATGCCATGTCCTGCTGAAACCCTGAAGACCCTCAATAATTCGGCCCTACTGTCAAAGACCTCCAAATGCTATGCTGAAGATGCCGAACTGTAGATCGAGATGAGTAGAATCCCCTCCTGAAATATCAAACCGAAATACCAAGGGAAACTCCTCCAAATGCTGAATCCTCCAATGGAGCTGCGCCCTCCTAAAACTGCCAAACCCTAGAATTTCGGCCCTGATGAAGGAGGCCTCCAAATGCTATGTTGAAGATGCTGAACTGTAGATCGAGATGAGTAGAATCCCCTCCTGAAATATCAAACCGAAATACCAAGGGAAACTCCTCCAAATGATGAATCCTCCAATGGAGCTGCGCCCTCCAAAAACTGCCAAACCCTAGAATTTCGGCCCTGATGAAGGAGGCCTCCAAATGCCCTGAAACTTGCTAGAAAGATAGATCAGGACACTACAAGTCACTAGGTGAAGTCTCAGGGTCAGATCTGATGTATAACCTCCTCAAACGGAATAGATCTAAATCTCAAAATTACCCTCCTTCTCTCCAATTCGTCCAATGCATCCAGTAACCCAAATGGCCCATGAAACTCCTCTGGAATGCCCTCCTGCACTGAGTGGATCCGAACTAGAATGGTGTGGGAGAGTATTGCATCTCCGAGACCAAGCTTGGGACACGCTAGGTGGAATCTTTCACCACCGAATCGTCCTCTAGGGTTTGTTAAGTCAAAACCCTCAAAACCCCCAAGAGATGGGCCCTCTAGCTAGAAGCCAGATATTAAAATGATAGACATACATGAATGAATGAGTAGAGGCCTTTGCCTTTCCTTTATACTTTTTGGCTCACCTTGTCCCTCCAAGTGACTTTCATTTTATTAATATTTAATTAATTAGTTAAATCACTTTAATTAATTAATTAACCTTTTTACCTCTGAAAAGTGCCTTATCTCTCCTTGTGGCTTCCCTGGCCACTAAAAGTCACTTCTAGCCATCCCATCCTGTAGTGTTTCTCCTCCCGATTCCAGTGAGCTATTACACTGAGAGGTTCCTTCAAGTAATGTGCCCAAAATGACCTCTTTAGTGAATTTAATTGACTTATAGCTCAAAATAGTCAAAATCATGGAAATCATCGGAATGCAACGGAACCAAAGCCAACCTGTGCAGAATGGCTCATAATGATGAGATATGAAGAGAAATGCAAGCTGGACCTCCTAATGCTTCTCAATAACCCCTGTACTCGCTATAACACCCATCTGGCTACTCTGGTCATCATAAACCTCTGTACTATGATGATGTCCCAAAGTGGGGACATTACATGTACATACCATAGTCTTCTCTCAAGGCTAGTACAATCCACTAGCTCTCCAAAACCCTAGCTAGGGAAAGCAAAAAAAACCCTAGCTCAACCAAGGAGCTTTAACATGCAAGAATCACTCAAACAATCTTCCAAGGCAAGTTGTCCTCTCTCTCCTTCTTCGCTAAATATACCCTACGGTTTTGTCACAAAATCTTAATCTCAATTCTCTAAAGGGTAAACCCTAACCCAAACTGCAAGATTCTCCAGAAGGATCATAAAACCCTAGCAACTCCAAGAGAGAGAGATCAAGTACAAATGAAGAATCAAGAAAGAGAAGGTGACTAGTGTACTCCTCTCCTCTCCTAGGTCACTTCTCTACACAAGAGTAAAATAAGAATGAACACAATGCTATGTGAGTGAGAAGGACTCTCTCCTTCCTTTATATATATGAAAGGTAAGGGAGGCCAACAATACAATGTGGGCCCAAGCCCTTACAAGCAATCTACAATAAGCTCATATAGGCTTACACAAGTTAAGCGCACTCCACTCCAAGGGTACACATGTCATGATGCAAGGTGACGTCGTACACAATATGAGCTCCAAGATGGTTTAGCTACTCCATACATGTCCACACCTTTCCATCCCAAGCCCACACAGACTCCATCACTCCTCCTAAGCCATGTACTCCATTGGGTTAGCTACCCGTGTAAGAACTTTGTTGCAGCCTAGGTGTCCTCGAGCGAACTCCAACCCTCCAAACAGGAATCCAAGCTACCCCATGCCATATAGGGCCTGCTGCCCTCCTCCAGGTTCCTCCTCCTAAGTAGGGCGTTCTCCAAGTGAGTGAACCTCTCCATGTGGTCGCACCCAACGACGTCCACCAAGCAAGCACCCACTCGAGGTCAAGCAATCATTGAGCAAGTTGTCTCCACTGTGAAAATCCATCACTGACCATTTCCCATGTGCCCATCCGTCTTGAACCATTTGGGGGTTGAACATACACCATTTACCCCAAAACTCATGAAGCACCTCCAATCAAGGTGTAAACACTCTAGGAGTAACCTGAAAGCTAATAGTTGTGTCCTTTAGTTTATTAACTATTATTATTGTTGTTGATTCATTACATTAACTCTTCCTTCAAAGACACTTTGTTCATAAAAGGTTATGTCCTCGTTCTTGATGTTTTCATATTGAAGAAATGAGGTAGTACGATTTTCATAGTACTGAACAAAATTATCGTGTTGTGAAAGGGTCAGTCCACCCTAGTTTGATCTTCTGTCAAACTGTGTGTTTATAGGTTTCTTGGATAGAACTTTTTGTGTTTGTTATTTAGACCAAATTGCATTGGAATTGATCTTCAAAATTTAGTTGACATATTGTCTTTGTTTCGAGTGATGCCGAGATGTTGATTGGTTACAGTGTCGGCTCTTGTTATTAGGATGTTGATAAAGATGTCCTTGTAGCATGATCTTTCCTTATCATAATTTAGAGTTTTCTTGACTCACCTTTAGCATTATGTCTTCTTCATATGCCTGTGTTGCTTTGTTATTCATTGATATTTTATTAGTAGTCATTTGGATTTGCTAAATTTTTTGTATCTGCTGTTTGTTACTTCTATGTCTGAAGATATCCCTAATTCAACTGGGTCAGTCATTGTTTCCTTGTTGATCGATGAATCTTTGCAGATAAGTTGTTCAGTTTTTCATGTTGCATCTTCTTTTTGTTTTTAGCTTCTTGATTTGTGCGGTCAAGCTTTGACTATGATCTCTAAGACGAGAAATTTCTTCATCTTTGTTAAAACGTTGTCAAGTTTTTTCTGCGTCTTTTGTAATGACTTTTGATTATCTTGAAGGATCACATCTGGTACATCTTTCAGAGCTTCTCATGAGGAAGATTTTGAGCATGATTTCATTGTAAGGTCTTGCAAGGTTATCTTCTTCCTCTTATAGGAGAATGCAATTTTTTTTTCTTCATGTTTAAGATGAAAGTACCCAGTGTTCCCAGCCAAGTTGAACCTAGAATTATTCGATTATGTCAACGTCTAGTTTAGATATAGATGGAACGTTGAGTTGGGGTATGATACTATGAAATTATAATTGTCTCACTGGTAGATTGCTTATTTTATATTTTTTTGTCCAAACAGTTTATCTTTTTGATTACAGTTGACTTATGGATGATTAATTAATTAGTCATATCAACATTAATGTAGTTTTCCTTATCATTTGGACAAATAACGATGCTAATATCCTTTCCTTGAATAGTCCCCTCAAGTTTTATTAGAGCAATAGTGCATTTTGTATAAGTGTTAGGCAATCTTCTCTTTTTTTCATTGCTAATCTTCATTTTCATTCCATCAAAACTTTTTTCAGAAGGTACCATCATTACAAAAACTTAAATATTCCTTAATAATAAATGGGCGTATGGAGTGCAAGAGTCTCAAGAAGATAATAATATTCTTAGTATGAGACTTCTCACTTTTTAAAAGAAGTGTTATAACCCCTTTTTTATATCAGTAATCTTCTAGATACAGTTTGTACGGAGGCCTTGTGAACTTTTAATTGGAGGCTAATGATGATCTTTTAATAACTTTTTGTGGATTTTTTTGGTATTAACTTGTACTTTTGACTTTTCTACTTTGTGTGTGTGTGTGTGTGTATAAAACTTAACATGTACTAATCTTTACTACTAATATGTATGAATATCCTTATCCAACGTAATATGAATATTTCATAAATTGCTATGGAGTAAAGGGTTGCAACTTATATGTACTTGACGGTCCAATGTTTGGAATTTATCCACCTTTGATGTACTCAAACTTTGGGATAGTTAAGAGTGCTTTGAATAATGCCGTTTCCTGTAATTTATGTTTTACCCCAAGGATGTACCATCCTATTTTCCCAACGTCAATATTGACTAGTTCTACTCCCAACCAGCTGCTAGTTCTTTTTTCAAAATGGCGGCTCTATGTGATAAATTGACAATTGTTGCTTCTCCCATTGTTTTGTATGTTGTTGTGGCAAATGGTGGCTTGCATAAGATGGCAGCTGATCTCTTGTCTTCCTATTCTTGCAGCAGCTGCATCAATTTGGATATGAGCCTTTAGACGCTATACCGATTTTTCTCTTCGAGATAGTGATTTCCTTAATTGGTGGCCTTTTTAATTTATTTCTGTTCCCTTATAGGTTTGCTTCCACTATGTTTGGTGGCTTTCAACAGTGATTGATTGGAAAATGTTTCTGGTTTTAATGTATGACAGTTATAGATCAAAGATCTTTTTGGCACTTCTCCCATATTTAACTAGTGTAGATATCCCTTAAGTTTAATTTCCAGCAGCGTAATCTTATTTTTATATCTTAGCAACATAATTGTATTCTCTCGAGTTTTTGGTTTTCTTCGAATTTGTTGTGGAATGATTTTTTCTTCAATGGAATTTCTGAACTTTAAATGGCCAAGGTTTGGTTGTGGTCAAAGACTTGGAGTTGGAGAAAATCAACAGACCCCCTTCTACTAGCTGCCCAAATTTGCAGGTTTACCAAACTATTAGAGCAGCTACAGGTAGAAGTGAGAACTCTTTCATCTAGAATCTCGGAGGTAGAATCAGAGAGCCTATCTCTCAGAAAATTGCTAAATGACGCTATACATGCAGAAATTCTTGATCTCAAAAACAAACAAGAAGAAATATGAATTAGCAGGTGTTAACCATTGGATTTTCTTCCTTGAAAATCCTGAGGGTTAAGAGCCAGCATGATTTATTTTGACCGGCATTCAGAGATTTTTCTAGAGACAGCTTGGTATGGGTCGAGGTTGGTTCCCATATGAGTACATGTACATGATTGGTTAGATAATATTCTTTATTTCAGAGACAGAAGTTTTCACAGATCTTCATGGATAGAGAGAGATGTCTATATATAGTATATTCCCTACTTTTGAGAAGACAGAGATCAAAGGCCTGCATGGGTGTTGACCACATATTCAGAGTCCTTGCAATTTCACGAGTCCATTGAGACTTTTTCGGACAACATGCGAGAAGTTTACTATTTTTAGTAGGTGGAGTTCTAGGCCTCATATGATGATTTTGATCACATATTCGGATTCCTCATTGAAAATCGAATCCGATAAGTATATTTTCATTGACATGCGACAAGATTCTATTTTTAGCAGTGTCTATTTTTAGACATACTATATTTGGCAGTGGTCTCGGACATATTTGGCGTTTTCGTATTTTTTTAGTTGACTGCTATTTTTGGCATATCTGTTTTTAGTAGGGCTCTATTTAGCGGTGTGATTGCCATGTAGGATGACAAGTGGCAGGTTCAAATTGTGACATGTGGGAGTTTTAGAGGGTGATAAATGGCTAACTTAGGTGCTTTGCTTGAGGACATGTGGTGCATGCATTAAAGACGAGTTGGTACACGTCATAAATTTATGTGTTCGAGTTTACTAAAGATGAACTTTCCTTTTCTTAACTCCTTTTTCTCATATACTTTCCCTTTCTTAACTCCTTTTTCTCACGCATTATCCCAATTTTCCCTCATGCTTCCTATTCCTTATGCATATCTCCTTTTTCATGCGTACTATTCCCTAAGTCTTAGCGCATTGTCTCATTTAATGTGCCTCCCTCTCCCTATTTCCTAGCATTAAGGCACCTCCCTATTCCCTATTTCCTAGCACATTGTCTTAATGCGCCTCCTGTTATCGCACAAACTGTAGGTTGGACAAAGTCCGACCCAATCCACAAGATGGTGATAACGGTGGGAGAGTCGACTCACTGTCACCTTAGATAAACCCTCCCCTCGCTTTAGTGAAGGAGAAATCCAACACAAGGGGGGAATCCTGTTGATTTTTCTGTGTTTTCTCACTTCTGCAATTTATCCCAATCCCGGTTTCAATCACTCCTTATCACTCCAAATGTTTAATGCCCATTCCCAATATTAATGAAATTTGCAGACATTAATATGCATTAAATACTCAAAATG
>SNQJ01S0017167.1:59458-70217 GCA_010110895.2 Picea sitchensis
AAACTTGCTCAAAACTTGCCAAAAGATGCGTTGTACTTAGTAGATTATGTGGGCAGATTTTAGGCCATTTTTAACGGTTAAATTAGGAGTTATTGAAGAGTTTGGTTAGAGTTTTCTGCAGCCCTAATGGCTGTAGGTTAAATTTGTAACAGCAGCAAGAAAATACTTGGAGAAATGAAATGCCCTATTGGCTCAAGCAAACATTTATAGCATAGATTTGATTCCACTGGGAACAACTTCAAAATCACGAAATTTCACGTTTCCCAAAGCAACAATTTTATATCTCCAATGCAACAAGTGATGACTAGTGCCTTTAATGATTGGGTTAATGGAGTCAAGAAAATAAAGAGCTAAAGGTACTACCTCCTTGGGGGTGTAAATCCTCTTACTCCCCAAGGTAAGTATCCCTAACTAGGGTTTAGGCTACAAGGGTGTATGCACTTATACTTTTCTTAGTAAACCCTTCTTAAACCAATAATATTTAAGCATAAAGTGATGGAGGCTTAAGGTGGGGGTGTATGCCTTTATACTTCCCACCTAGCTCTAGCGAAATAACCTTGTCTTGAAACAAAATGATAATACAATGCAAAAAATCCTTACCAATTCAAGGAAAATTCTAAGATAAACCACCACAATAGCAAAGACGAACCTTCCAAGGCTAGCACATCACTTCCATCAACCAAATAACCAAGAAAGTAGCCATACATGAGCAAAAGAGAGAAATAGCTAAAGATAGCGAAAATTTCAGTCCAAGTAACTCTCCAAGATGGGAGAGTTATGTCTTAAAATGAGATCTTATGATCTCTATTTATACAAAATGTCTCCAAAATAGTTTGTCCACATAATTTTAGGGTAAAACACAAGACTAGGGGTCAACAACCCTAATCTTTCCCCTTTACACAAATAATATTAAACAATTCACTTAAAATTTACATTTACACAAAAAGAAACACTAACTTAAGGTGATGTCACCCCTTTAGGGGATGTTTTGGCACTAGGAGCAAGTTGTTGGTGTTGGAGAAGTGTAGTTAGGCTTCCCAAAGCCACATGTCAATCATCTAGGTCATTTTTTCATGGTCAAAGCCCTATTCTCCTTAAAACGTCCTTGTGTCAATGAATAATAACCTCACCACCAAACCCTAGCCCTCCTAGATGACGTCATGCCTCCAAAGGTGATGTTTTGCCTCTCCTAGGAAAAACGTTTGGCATGTGAGGGCTAGGTCATGTTGTTCACAATGTCTTCTAGGCCTCCAAAGGTACATCTCTCTCATCCGACGTGCGGGCCCCTGACATCCAACTTGTGGGCTTCAAGCCCCATGGAAGCCCAAGCTAGGCTTGTTCCTCCAAAACTATCCACCAACTAGGTCTTGCAAAGACAAATAAGCACGCCCTCCAAGGATCTCAAGTCAAAATATCATGATAAGTAAATCAAGTCAATAAATGAGCCATCTAAGCATGTGCATCAAAGATTACCCTGTCAAACAATTAAGTGCTCAAAGACATTATGCGACTTGCCAAGCTTGGATATGGGAGGCTTGATGAGGTGTCCTATTGGGTAGATCTTTCCTAGGTCAAGGCGTGTTTCCCAAGTGATCCCTCTCTAAGCCATGTAAAGTGAATGAAGTAGTTAAGGATTAAGACTCAATGGGCATGGGGTTCATGAAATACAAGGGGTTGTAGTGTCTCCTTCATGGGTACCTTTGTAGAGGGTGTGTGGCACCTTCGTTTGCAATGCAATTTTTCCAATCCCATCGTTTTCCATTCTTTGTTTCTTTCATAATTTAAGGACAAGTTGAAGGGCACTGTCCTGGCGTGGTGTCTAGATAATGGTAGTGTCACTCACAAATGCCTAGCAGAAATGAGAAGGTTGGCTCATGATGAGACCCCCTTTCTCTCAGCCATGCAACTGAGAGCCATTACCTTGGCTTGGTGACCAGATGATGGTAATGTCATACCACTAGATATCCATGATCATGATAGGTCGACTCTTGATGAGACCTCCTATCATCCAACCAACCCTTTAAGCATTCATAATCATTATTCTCGTGGGTCCCCCTTTTCTTACAGATAAGCGTTTCATTGCTTTCTTGGGGGATCACTGGGCAAAGCATTTGGAAGGTATATAGGCTTTTATCTTTTACCCAACAACAATCCCTCTGGGCCTTCAACCCCTTCTTCGCATAGAATGAGGGACAACCCCTTCTTGGGTCAATACACCCTAAAATCCCAAGAGATAAGGAAATGGGGGGTTTTAAGTGATGAAAAGTGGTAAGTATGATCGAGACTGGTACGATGGCTCTTCAAGGGAGTTCCTAGTAGAAAACCCATCCCGAGGAAAGACCACTTACTAGGGCACAATGTCAACCACCAAGGTGAAACAGGGCAAAAGACATAATGTACGAGAATATGTCATGAAATCTAAAGCAGTCTAAGATACAACATACTCAAATGCCTCAAATATTGAAATGACACTCACCATAATACATGACTTGTACCTCATGGAGCAAGGCCCAATGCCTCTCGGAAGCCAGCTGGTGTGGTGGATGCCATTTGAAAATCTATGACCTCTGTGGTGGTGAGAAGGGTCTCCATCTGTGCAAGTGCTCGAAACTCCATATCTGCAACCCGAGGGCCTTGAGACATGATCTCCTTAGTTATCCAACAAAATGGGGATAACAGGTCCCATCAATTTTTATGAGAGACGTTTCATTGTCCTCGGGATCCCTGGGCGAGCATCTAGAAGGTTAATGGTTTGGATTTTATCTTTTTCCAGCTATAAGCCTCTGGGCCTTTAACCCCTTCTTCCCATGAAATGAGGGACAACCCCTTCTTGGGTCAGTACTCCCGAAAATTCCAAAAGATAAGGAGATGAGGGGATGAAGTGTGGAAAATGACAAGTGTGGTCGGGAATGGAACGATGACTCGTCAAGAGGACCTCCCAGTAGTATCCCTATCCCTAAGGGTGACCCACTTATTAGGGCTCAATGTCAACCACCAAAGTGAAACAAGGCAAAGAGCATAATGTCCAAGCAAACATCACATAATCAAAAGCAGTAATAGATGCAATAAACTCAAATGCCTCAAATATTGAAATGAAACTCACCATAATACCTGACTTGTACCTCATGGAGCAAGAGCCAATGTCTTCTGGAGGCCAGCTGATGTGGTGGATACCATTGTGATGAACCTGGAGCTGTGGTGGTGAGGTGGGTCTCTGTCTGTGCAAGTGGACACTGCTGGTCAAGCTATCTCTCGGTACTCCATGTCTGCAACCTGAGGGCCTCGAGACATCATCTCCTTAGTTATCCCTAGGAGTTGGGGATAACGGTGTGAACAAATATGAAGCTGATCAATTGATTAAGGAACTTCATTCAGGGTATTGTGGTGGTCACTTCGCTGCCCACACCACCGCCCATAAGATTCTAAGAGATGGATATTATTGGCCTACATTGTTCACTGGTACCCATCGTTATGTCAGGTCTTGCCAGACTTGTCAATTCTTCACAGGAAAACAATGACTCTTTGTGTTACCTTTGAAGCCAGTCATTGTTGAAGCTCCTTTTCAACAACGGGGTTTAGATTTCATTGGTGAATTTAAGGACAACTCCAACAATGGATATTGTTGGGTTTTGACCACTACAGACTATTTTACTAGGTGGGTAGAGGCCATCTCAACAAAAAAGACGATTGAGGAAGTCATCATGAACTTTCTTGAGGATAGGATAATAACAAGGTTCGACACTCCTGCCAAGATCACTATTGACAATGCTAAGGCCTTTAGCTCCCTTGCTTTGGCAGAATTTTGCTTCAAGTATGGGATTTTCCTGTCTCACTCTTCCAACTACTATCCCCAAGGAAATGGACTGGCGAAATCGAGTAATAAGAATCTGATGAATATTGTCAAGAAGATTGTAGGAGAGAACAAGAAGGCTTGGGATAGTAAGATCAAGTACGGTTTATGGGAAGATTGCATTATGACCAAGACTTCCACAGGAAAAATCCCGTTTGAGCTGGTATACAGATTGGAAGCCAAATTGCCCATCAACCTGCAAATTCCTACCCTCCGATTCGCACAACAATATATGCCTGACATTGAGGCCTTGCAAGGAAGAATTGACCAATTGATAGAATTGGATGAATCTAGGAGGGGTGTTTTGGATCAAATGGCGCGTAACCAAGATAAGATTAAGGGAACGTTTGATCACAAAGAAAGACAAAGGAATTTTAAGGAAGGGGACCAAGTATTGGTGTGGGACAAGAGGAAGGAGAAACCGAGAATGCATAAGAAGTTTGATCGTTTATGGACTAGACCCTACCGAATTGTGAGCGAAGCTGGCGTCATCTCCTTTAACTTGGCTACACTTGAAGGGGAGAAGCTATCATTACCAGTTAAAAAATACCTTCTCAAGCCCTAATTTCCTGACGAGACTTGACCTTGTAACATAGATTAGTGTAGGTTAGGTAGGGCATTTGCATCCTGCATTGCATTTGTATATATGTTGCATCATGCATCCATGCTAGTATAGTCTTGCATCTTCTTGTATATATATTGCATTTCACTTATGCATACGTGTTAGGAACTTACATTTGATCATTGTATATTTTCGCTTTATCATTTATAGTTTAGTGAAATTTTTTCTTTTTAGCATGATTTTGGATTTATCACTAACTCCAGTAGATCATATCCATCGACCGATACTTCTAAAGGGTGTTGTTGTTTGAAGTGGGCACAGGATTGCAGGTCTTGGACAACCAGAGATGTTGAGGTTCTCATGTGCTCTAGGGTGAGCACATGTCCCCATGTTGGAGCCAAATGTTACCCCCCCATGCCTAGGGGTAACTAGAGGAGATCATGTGTCGTGGCCCGCAATGGAGAACATGATACTGACCATGATGATGATCAACATGTCCACAGATGGTAGTCCAACAACCCCCCTCATTTACCTTTACAACTATAGATCAACCAAGGCTCATCACATCCAAGCAACCTAGGGTATGGGAGATGGTAAGCTAACGTCACTATGAGTTATGTTAGTCCTTTTTCCATGTGAAGTGTTGTGCTTAATTTGTTGGGCATGTGGATGAGGATCTTTGGTTGAAGCTGGACAATGGATCATTGGCTTGGGAAATTGTGTCAGTTTCCTTGTTTCACCTTTGTGGTCATCTTCTATGCCCTAGTCCCGTGTTGTCACTGCCCAAGGGAAATGGGTACTACTGGGGAGCCCTCACAAGGGTAACGTTTCGTTCCCCACCATACTCAACACTTTCCATCCTGGTTCCTCCCATAGTGAACTGAACTTCGGTAATGGGTCATGGTCCATTCTCTCATGAGAAAAAGGGGCTGAAGGCACAGAGGTTGATGCATCTGCTTCATATATCTATGCTATTATATAAATGATAAGGCCACCATAAAATCCCTAGGTCAGCTTGAGCTCTACCCCCTCTAATGGTAATTTCCCCTGTTCGGATGCGAATGAATGCACCAAATTATAAAGGACTATAGCCCAGTAAAAAAATGAAGGAATGAAGCTTGAAATCTTTTAAAGGGGACTTGCAAATGATAACTGGGCATCAAAAGGAAAATTAAGGGGTTTATAATGCAAAAAGTACCAAGGAAAGGGTATCTCAAGCAAGCAAGTGCTCCCTCTACAAAGGCACTCATAGAAATGGATTCAGTGACACCATAAGCCATGAAGTAAGCCCTAAAACCATATCATTATCACACTCGCTCTTGAAGGGTTTCTTTATTTCCTGCTTCTCTCGGGACCTATCCCTCTACCCGGGTCTTTTATTTCCTGTCTAGGTTGGCACACCTAATAGGGTTGGAAGGCCCTCCCATACTTAAACTTTCCAACTCACATGAGGTCTTGGGATGGTGTGATGCTTGAAGGGGATACTGAGGTGAATTGTTCACATGGCTTATATCTTAAGTTATAGCTTACTTTGCATGTTTTAAGGACTAATATTTCTTGTGAACCTTGGCTAACCTTTTCTTATACTCTGCTTTGTTTTGGATGGCCCTGACATGGTTCTTTGAGGGACGTCTTGGTCTTGTACCCAGGACGTTGTGCCTTTTATTGCAAGACTTTGGCACGTGTGATGCAAAGCAGTGGGTCATCCAGTAACTCACCATCCTCAGACATCATCTCTCACATCCTTGGAACCTTGGACAATGGATAGATGGGCTTGGTTTGAGCAGTTTCATTCGCGATGGCACACAAATGGGTTGTGTTATCACACAATCTGTACTTTCCCAAGGCCCAAGGCAAGCGAATGCAAGATTGGCGTAATAGGAGGTGACCTATCACTGTCACCTTAATAGGAAACCCCTTTCTATTTAGGAGTATATCAAAGTTACCCGAGGGGAGACGTCCCCAGTGACCTAAAGGGTTGATAAGACTAAGGCAAGGATGCAAGAAAACCCCCCTCTCACTGGTCACTCAAGTCAAAAGGTTCTTAAGGTCTTTAAGGGATGAAGCAACGGTAAAAATGGAGTGTACTTGCCCAAAACAAGACAACAAAGAAAATATGGCAGCTTTCAAGTACAAAATATGATGTTAGTGCTTCTTAAGACCATGAACCTTCAAAAAATAGGCTAGCTGATATAAAGTTGCGGCAATGTAACAGTTTACAACAACAATAAGTATTTTGTAACATCCACAAAAATAGTGCCTTGAAATTGCTTGAAAAAGACAAGAAAATGTTGCTTTAGCTTTGCTGAATGATAATTAATTGTCGCAAACAAATTTAGCAATGTCTAGCTAGCATTTAATGTCACTTTTTGCAGAGAATTTGCTGCAGTTAGATGGCTGTAGCAATCTTTTGTTACAACAACAAATTCTAGTGCTCAAAATTGCAAGGAAACACCATGTAAACTAAACATTTATCTAGTAGATTGATTGGCAATTGTCACAAGCAATTTTTGAGTGAGCTAAGTGCAAATTATGTAGGTGAATGCAGCAAATTAGCATGAATTAATATGGCTGTAGCAATGATTTGCAACTGCAACAAGTTAGCTAAGGAATTAGTCTAGTTTAGGGTTAATAAATGTTAGCAAAAGCTTCAAGGAAGAAGGTTTGAGTGCTTGTTTGATCAATCCTTCAATAAGAGAGAGACTAGAACTAGTGCCTTCTAGGGCTTATGGAGTCAAGTGGAGGCTTTTTCTAAGGCTGCAAATCAATTTTGATAGTGCACAAAAGTCTAAGAGGGAGAATGCGTAGGAGAAGTAGTAACTTAAGTCCCTCTATGCATTTTCCTAAAGAAACAAGATACCAGGGTGTAGGCAATTCTAGGCCCTAACACCTCGCTCTCCTTAGGCTTCTTATGGAAAAAACTTAGGCAAAGATAACTAGGTCAAAACCTTAGAGTGCTAGTAAATTAGGGCTCTAGGGTTTTGTTGCCGTCCTTATACACACTTGCAAATGTTGATTTTTCTGAGTGTTTTCTCACTTCTGCAATTTATCCCAATCCCGGTTTCAATCACTCCTTATCACTCCAAATGTTTAATGCCCATTCCCAATATTAATGAAATTTGCAGACATTAATATGCATTAAATACTCAAAATGAAATTTGACTGAAACACATGAAATAAATGATCTTTTCAATGGCTGTCTTAAAACTCATAAATTAAATCAGCAAGCACACATTTAATGACACAATGATATTTGGTCAATTGACCCTGGAAAAACCCCAATGTGGGGAAAACCAGTGAGAGAGAGGGAGTTCTTCTTATTTCTTCGATTTCTGGAAATTACATATCAGCAAAANGGGAATGTGTGAGGACCTGGTTCATCTGTGTAATGCAGTGAATCAGAGTCATGGCATCCCTATGGATGTGCCCCTAGTGGATGAGCACTAGTGGGTGTATCAGATCCTTTGCTATATATTGTTCAAGAGTTAGACCTACCTGTAACCCTAGTTATTATGTAAAGGGTACATGTCAACCCCACCTTAATGTGTTTAATAATAAATGTAAAAGATAATTAATATTGATATTAATGTTAATATTAATATTAATATTAATATTAATATTAATATTAATTATAATAATAATAATAAAAAATTATATAGTGACTTAGAGAGGTCGGCCCTGTTGAGCCAATAGACGCCTTTGTTGAGTGGTCAAGTTTAATATAAGTAAGAGATGATTCTCCATTGTAGAATCATATCTTCCTTTTTGAGTTTGGAAATTTCAGCAAACACTTCTACTTAGAAAAGTGGCGCACCTCTCTTGGGTGCTAGGGTTTCTAGGGCTTAAGCACCCTCTTGTGTGTTAAGTCATTCTTGGTGGTGAAAGGTCTTTCTCTTGAAGAATATAGCAAAGGATTTGGTTGGGTTTTTCTCCCTTGTTTGAGAAGGGTTTCCCAGGATATATCTTGTGTTCTTGTGCATGGTGTTTCGTCTTGTGATCTTGGTTGCTGCAATATTCTTGTTTATGGTTAAGACATGATGAAATTAAATGAACTACATTCTTAACCTAGCTTATTAAAAATCAACAGAAATGAGGTGGAAAGTGAGATTATGGAAGTGATACCCCTATAGGTCAAAGTACTAAGTGGAGGATGTCTTGATAACGAGTCTCGGTGTTGGTTTATGACTGCCAAGTGCTTGAGTACCTGTGGAAGATGGTTGTACCTAGCCGAAACACAAAAAGAGACACGTATACAAGCTCAAAGTTAAGTGGACAAGCAAGTTAAGCTTGCTGTCCTAATTGCAGCAGTAAACAAGAGTATATATTAGCAAGGAAAACAACTAATTACTGCAAATTTAACCACTTAAAGTATCAAAGATTTGTTGTAAAATGAAGCCTAAAACATGTAGATTAATCCCCAATACTTTAGCACAAGCTTTAGTGGTTTTAGAGGGCTGTTATCTGATGTTTTCAGAGTATGTTTGTAACAGCCAAGTGGCTGTAGCAAAGATTTGTTAAATTTTTAATTAAATAAAGTACCTAGGCAAGTGTTTCTCATCCCTAGGCGCCTAAGGGGTGAGAAAGTGCCTAATGTGGGCCCTAGTCATTTAATTTGTGAGATGAAATTAAAAGGTGACTTTATGACTTTAGTGAGGGTAAGTGAAGAGACATCAAATCTCAGCCACACATCTAATCTAATCTCAACCATTGGATTAGAAAACCCCTCACCTACCTCATGAGGTCGATTAGGGTTGGAGGGCACACCCATTGTTGGGTAGTTGTTTCATTTTGAGAGAGCATTTTCGAGTTTGGAGAGGAAGCCATTTCTACAGAGCTAGGGCACGCATTCCAAGGCTGCAAACTAGCACATAAATCGAGGCAGCAAAGACAACATTGAAGGCAGACCGTACTGTATGGATTGAGTAGGCAGTACATCAAGAAGCGAAGGTACAGAAATCGAGGGAAGGTACAATCCAGTAGAAAAGGTCGTACTGTACGGATTTTTGAATTTCGTACAGCAGGAAAAGGGGCACGAAAACCAAGGCATAAAGTACAGTCCGTATTGTACGGATTCCGTACAGTTCGTACGATTGTTATTTTGGCACAGATTTCAAGGTGATGGTGCTGTGCTGTTTTTTGGAAGTTTTGGCACGTTTCCCAAGGAGGTCGTACAACATTTATTGCACTGTTTTGGGCTGAGACTGTTGGCACGTATTTCGAGGCATCCATACAACATTTTGGAGGCACAGAAATTGAAGAGCAGACCTGCAATTTATTGCAGAAAATCCTGGAAAGAATTTTGAGGAGTTTGTCTTATTTCCTGTGTGAAGACTTGGCATGATTATCGAGATAAGTTTGTCATTTAAATTTCTGAAGATGAATATGCTGTAACAGAATTCTCTGAAGCTCCGAAATAATAAAAATCTCCCTCTCTCCTGGTTTTCCCCTTATGGGTTTTTCCAGGGTCAAAGTTAGACCGAAAATATCTGTGTCTATATTTTCTGAGTTTTATATGCTGCTGATATTTTATTTCTGCATTATAAACGATGTTCAGAATCCTCATGTTTCAGTTTTGAAGTTAATTTTCTGCTAAGTTTTATTTGCTGATATAAAACTGGGTTTGGGCATTAAACATTGGCTGAAAAATCAGCGAGACTGAAACTGGGTTGGGGTTTGAAAGTTTACATGGTATCAGAGCTGAGTTGAAGGGAAGCAGAGATTTCAGCAGTCAGAAAGTTGGGACAACAGTCACTTCATAGGGCAGATTTTTGAATTTATTATTTTCAGCAGAAAAGGGTCAATGGCTACAGGTTTGAGGATTGATGACAGACTTGATGGGGCAACAAATTTTGGTGCTTGGAAGGAGAGGATGATCTTGCTTTTGCAAGAAAACGAGTTGTGGGACATTGTGGAAAATACCACTACCCATCTTGTTGTGGTACCTACTGATGCTACTCTTCTTGCAGCTTACACTAAGAAGAGTATCAAGGCTAAGAGTTTTATTCTTAATGCCATCAAGGATCATTTGATTCCTCACTTGACGGGGAAGATACATGCTTATGAGATGTGGGAGTCTTTGACTAAATTGTACTAGAGTACAAATGAGAACCGAAAAATGGTTTTGAGGGAAAAACTAAAGAGNTTCAGCAGAAAAGGGTCAATGGCTACAGGTTTGAGGATTGATGACAGACTTGATGGGGCAACAAATTTTGGTGCTTGGAAGGAGAGGATGATCTTGCTTTTGCAAGAAAACGAGTTGTGGGACATTGTGGAAAATACCACTACTCATCTTGTTGTGGTACCTACTGATGCTACTCTTCTTGCAGCTTACACTAAGAAGAGTATCA
>SNQJ01S0017167.1:74188-89867 GCA_010110895.2 Picea sitchensis
AACTTCACCAAAAAATGATCCAAGTTGCAAAATTTAGCCTCCAAGACAAGTGCGCCTCACTATTTCAGCCAAGAACTCCCAAATAGGGTGCAAATTTTAGTCCTCTCTCTTCAATGTGAGAGTGATGATGAAAAATGAATGTCATTTTGGTGTATTTATAGATACCAAATTTAGACCAAAAATGAACTTTAATTCAAAAATACTGGGCCGACCTCATCAATTTGCCCTAAATCTACAAAATTAAACAAAATTACATAAAATGTCTCTAAAGAAGGTGACATGAACCCTCTTAGGGTGACGTTAGGTCTCCTCAAAGAGACGTTGGGCTGTAGGAACATGGCTCTAGTACCCCAAAGGCCTTGATCTCTGTCCACACGTGCCACCATCATTCTCAAGGAACCCTGCCGTCCTGGACTAGAAGGATGATGTCTTAGCCTCCAAAGGCTAGGGTCCTGGTGCATGGAGGATGGAAACCCTCCCCCTAGGCCTGCCAAAGTGCCTCCATGTGCAACGACCTCTTCCTTCATCACGCAAGATGGTCATCACTGTCTTGCCCCAAGCTTGGGGTCTCAACATCCATCCCTGGGCTTCAAGCCCTCATGAAGGTCCGAATTGGTCATCTCCTCATGAATACCTGTCCACCGGGCTAGGTCCTGCAAAGACAAACAGGTGCACCCTTCAGGGGTTCATGAGTCACAAGTATCATAACAAGTATGAAGATTTTCGAGGTCCTAACAAGCTGCCAATTAGGTCTGTCTTTGACCTCAAGTTGGCTCTAAGTTTCAACTGTCAAACAAGGGTTTGCTGCTGTTTTATAACAACAAACTGTTTAGTAACTTCTTTGCTGTTTTGTTATGGTTACATAGGCCTTTTAGGTGCTCTAGCATGTAGTTGTTGTCACCAAGATGTTAGCACATGCATACCATAAATTATGTAACACACCTAGAGATCTTTATAGCTGAAATAATGTTGTTCTAAACACTAGCATGCATGAAAATGAACACATGTATTTTTGGTCAACATGACCCTGGATAAAAGTCCCCCTGGGGAAAACCAGTTTGGAATATAAATGTATAAATGTGGAGAATAGAAGGTGGAATAGAACAAGTACAATAAACAAATGAACCTGATACAATAACAGCTTGACTCAAGCTGCAACACAAATCCAAGAGGTAGAGAGCGCCCTCCTCACAAGTTGCCCAATCCACTGAAATGAAGCATCCTAGCTGCTGGAAGCTTTGATGGAGAAACCCTTGCACCAAACTCTGAATTTGTGCTGTAGCTCTCCACTGAAATTGTCCTCAAGGCAAACTGACCACTGCAAGTCCTTCCTGCTAGTTGTGAGCCTTCCTCCTATCAAGAACAATCTCCACAAATAAATGAGGGACTAAGCCTCCTGGCTACCTCCATGAATGGGGGCGCCGAAGCTTTCCTCACTCAATGCCACCATCCTCTCCTCATTGCTCCCTCTCAAACTCTTCAAGTGAACATAAGAGTGAATGAGCCTCCCTTTGCCCTATGCGCCCCTCTTAAGGAAACATGAGAAAATCTAAAGTATGTGTGGATGAGATCATCTCATCTCATCCCTAATCAATGGTTGAGATCTCTCCAAAAGAATCTCAACTCAAAACCCACTTTACTTTTGTTTTCATAGTTTCACTTTATGTCCCTCAATTCACCCACAAAGTGAATTAATAGTCATTTTAGGTGAAAATGACCAAATTTCACTTTTGACTTAAATCTCCTAAGTCAAATTGAAATTAGACATAAAGTACCAAAGTATTTCCCACTTGTGTTTAGAGGCTCACAAACACAAGGGGACCACTTTCCAAGGTACCCAAATCTCAGCAAAGTAAGCCAAATCTAATAATCAAAACACTCGAACATGTGCATCAAACTCCCTTTTTTCAAACCAAACAAATGCTCAAGAACGTTATACAATTTGTCAATTTTAGGTTTGGGAAGGGTCTTAAGGTGCCCTATTGGATCAATCACTCCAAGGTCCAGGGTGTTTCCTAGGTGGAACCTATCCTAGTCATGTGTGTGTGTGTGAGATGGTGTGGGATGAACGTTTGGGCATGGGGTTCATGACATACAAGGGTTTGTATTGTCTTACCTATGGGTGCCTTTGTAGAGGGTGAGCTGCCCTTTGTCCGCAATGCAATTTTTCCAAGCCCATTTGTTTGTTGTTCTTCTTCTTAGCTTTTGCTTTCATGTTTCAAGGAATTAGTTGGAGGCCACTGTCTTGGCTTGGTGTCCATATACGATAATGTCATTCACAAATACCTTTCGAAAATGAGAAGGTCAACTTGTGATGAGACCCCCTTTCCCTCAGTCATGCAACTAAGAGCCACTACCCTAGCTTGGTGACCAGATAATGGTAATGTCATACTGCTAAATACCTATGATCATGATAGGCCGACTCATGATGAGACCTCCTATCCCTCAACTAACACCTTGAGTATTCATTATCGTTCATTTTGTAGGTCCCCCATTTCTTACAGAGAAGCATTTCATTGCTTTCTCGGGGATCCCTGAGCAAAGCATCTCAAAGGTTTTATGATTGGCTTTTATCTTTTGCCAACTACTTTTACCCTCTGGGCCTTTAGCCCCTTCTTCGCATGGGGTAAGGTACAATCCCTTCTTGGGTCAATACACCCGAAGTTCCCAAAAGGCTGGGGAGATGGAGGTAAGAAGTATGGAAAGTGACAAGTATGGTAGGGAGTGGACGATGACTCTTCAAGGAACCACCAAGTGTCAACCTATTCCTAAGGGTAAACAACTTACTAGGATACAATGACACCCCCCCAGGTTTAAATAAGGCAAAAAACATAAATTCCAAGCAAACGTTCTGAAATAAAAAAAGATTCTTTACAACATGTTCAAATGCTTAATATCAGAGTGACACTTACCATGATACCTATATTCATTACCTCTTGGAGCAACACCCATTGCCTTCTAGGACCAGGCCGATGTGGTCGACGCTGTTGCTGGTGATGCGTAGAAGGCATCGATGAAAAGAAAGGACCCTTCGGGGCTATGCTCTGTCCATCTGACTCTCGACACTCCATGTCTACAACCTGTGGGCCTCGAGACATAATCTCCTTAGTTATCCCTAGTTTTGGGGTAACAGGTACAAAAGGGAAAATGTGGTCAATGATCAACATAATTGCTTTGAGAGGAAGATGGTGCCAACGTAAAAGAAAAGCTAGACAAGTGCTTCATGAAAAAGTAGCAAACACCAAGATGTCAAGATGGTCGAATATCCTGAAGGTGAAGAAGATCTAATGAAGATGCATGAAAAGGAAAACATTTGACAACAACCAACATAAGTTCTCTAAGCAAAGAAAGGTGCTAGTGTAAAAAATATAGACAAGGTGCTTCATGAAAAAGAAGCAAACATCAAACAATGCCTTTAAGATGTGCCATCAATGAGACAAAACTCCAAGGAAGTAGAGACTTGGTATGCAGAGCATGCATCTGAACCGTGGAAGAAACATGTGTATACCATGCATTTAAATAACACTGAAGGTGTTGCAATGACCAAGATTTTTCCACTTCCCCCTTTTTACAAAACGTCTAAGAAAAGAGGTTTTACGATGCGAATAAATTTGGTGAGATGGTTGATCCCAATAATGTGAGTGAACGGGCCCCTTTGCAAAAGGGCGGCGATGCTCTTTGTCCTCTGTAAGTGAAGAAGAAACTAATGATGCCGAGGAAAATTGGAAGGTTTGTGCCACAAAGGATGGAGAAGCACGTGAGGCAACATGCTTGGAATATCTAATACTTTGTCAAAATGGTCGAAAAATAGGTGCAATGAGTTTTGCAGCTCCTTGGCCATACTTTCCAAGACATTTGCTTTTATACCCATTTTCCGGAGTAACATGGAACCAATTCCAATTCTATTTTGCTAAAAAATGGCAAACACATGCACATTAGAAATAGAAGAAGATGCTCCAGGATCACTCTACAAGAGTTCATCCAGTGGATGAGTACATGATTAAGTGGATGTCACGTCTCCTTGTGGATCCTATGAAACAAGATTAGAATCCACATCTAAAGAAGTTTGCTTTAAATATTTAACTTTTGTTTGCAAGGTTTGAAGCGGTGCATCCTTATCAGTTTATTGTTTACGAAGCAAGGCATTTTTTGCCTTGAAGGCCCTGATTTCTTCTACAACAAAAGATATAATATCTGATTGAAGTGATTTTCTTATATTGATTTGCCTCTCAAATGGCGAAAACATCAATATAAGAAGCCATATGGTCAATAAAACTAAGTAGCCAAAACACAATAATGGGCCCTGTTAGCACCTAGATTAGAGTTCTCCCAAAATCCATTTTGAGCATTCATTAGAGATGGTTCATGGATATTTTATGAGATGCACTACTTGGTTGGTCTGTCATTTGACCTCAATGGTTCATCAGTGCTAGTTAGACTTAGCACACAGTCGTGGGTCTTTATTGATCAAGGTTTGAGGATTAGACATGTATTTTGGGCAGGTAGTTCATAGATAGGTACATCCAGAGGACACATCACCTTCATATTCTCATGTCAGTTGGCAGCAAGTTCCCCATACTTGCAGATTCATTACAACATTTAGAGGAGGTATGGGAGGTCGAAGACTCCTAAAGGGTTTGGTTTGGTTAGATCAGTGCCTTTTCACTTTCTTGATTTCAGGATTCTTCTTGGAAATTTTGGTTTTCTTGAAGATCATCTCTTTTTTGATCTGAAGAGATATTCGATGACCCTTTTTGGAGACATACATGTGGTTTGAATTTGAGGCAAATCATAGAAGCTTCTATTTTTAGGGACTTGCTCCATATCGCAAGATAAGATAAGATAAGATAATTTTATTAATGTCCAACAAATGACCACTGAAGTAGGTCAACGGGATTGCCAAATACAATGATGTCAATACAAAGTGGGAGTGCAAAGATGACTCCTATGAAAAACAAGATGCAGAAAGTAAAGTGCTGATCTAAGCTAAAGGCTGAGGACCACGTTCTATTCAATCCTTTTATTCTATTCTTGATTGTACAAGATTTGGATCCCTTTATTACTAATTCATTTCTATTCTTGCTTCTATATTCTCCTATAAATCATTGTACAAGGCTCAAGCAAGTGAGGAAATTCTTTCCCTCATCGCTTCATTATTCTGCTAGAGAGTGTGTGATTGAGAGATGGAAATAGAGTGTAGGTGTTGGTTGAATGACTCCGCAGTGATTGTTGTGATTGTTTCTGATATCATGTCATGTGGAGAAGTTGAAGAATCTTGTCTTCTTTGGATCTTTGAGAGTGATTGGTGTGTTCCTACTCGTCAAGGAACTTGTTCTTCCTATAGCCCTTTGTAATAGAGATATATCAATTGCTTTCTTGACGACCATTACTTGTGTTGAATTGTATAAGAAATTCTATTATTCATAGATTCTTACTTGCTTTTATTGCATGCTTGACAAGAAATCGAGTATTAGGAATCAAGTAGTTTCGTTTTCCCTACTCACTATTCTTTCATTCATTATTTGACTCCATATAAGGTACTGGTCACTTTACAGGGTTACTTTAATCATTCAAAAACAAACTTGTTTGTTTTTACTCGATTTCCATGGATAGGCATATCGATCATATAGATTAGTTGATTTTCTTTTGTTTTCTTTAGTTTTTTGTCAGAAAAATAACAAGCTTAACTTGCTTGCTTTTTGACATTTATCGTAGAAACAGGGAGAAGTTACGCCTCTTCCTCGATTTGCATGGATAGAAAAATATATAAAATTCAAAAAACAACGTTTAATTTGTGTTTTCCAGCATACAAAACAATGAGAACGACTTGCTGTCATATCTATTTTCACATTGTAATTAATATATTTTAGTGTAATTTTGCATTGGTTTGTGTGCCCTACATTATTTAGTATTTGTTGGCATTGTTCGCAGTGTGTTTTTTAGCATTTTTAGAGTGATTTTTGGTTGCTGGCACAATTTACTCATAGATTTTATGCAGAACAACAGCTTGTTTATTGATTTGAGGTATTACTTACCATTGTTGATTTGCAGTTGATACTTTAGATCGATTAGGATACCCCCTTGAGGTTAGCATGCACTAACTTTGAAGTGAGAGGAATTAAGCAAGGTGACATTGGCTTATTTCCTATTGTTATTCGGACTCCATTTAGCTTTTGTAGCAAGGGAATTTATGAACAATAATGGGGCTAAAGTAGAGTGATATGCAAAACTAATACATATGGCCTTAGTTATTAAAATATTTGATGATGCCTATGTGTAGTAATTAGAAAAATAGACAACTTGAAAAAATGATGCACAAAATGGAGTTCGTATGAATAAGTGATAACATCTAGAAGTTGCAAAAATGAGGATTAGAGGGTGGTTTACGAGAAAAGCAAGAAACAACACGCTAAAAACAGTGAAATTTCTAGAAAATAACCAATCTAGTGTGTAGAGAATGAAAAATTAGCCCAAAACAAAAAAGAAATCCTCCCAATTAGACTTAGAGTGGCAAAGTTTATGCCCTTTTGAAAATGAACAGAAAAATCCAAATTACCAATTGAGGGGGGTCCTCTAAAAATGATATGTGGGCCGTGGCAGCATGAGTGTCAAATGGTAGGTTGATTGGATTGTTGACATGGAATAAAGTTGACATGCTGACTTGTGGGAGGTGATGTGGCATGGTAAGACACTGACTCGCATTTGTGACGCAATGTGTTGACATGGTAAGTGTGTTATGTGGTAGTTGGTGATAAGCCCACATGGTGGTGGGTGTGCTGCGAGGTGGAAAACTCTAGTTTGCATGGTAAAGGTGATGCCACTTGACAGTTGTTGGTTGGGTGGTTTTGTAACACCCTTGTGTTTGAGTCTTGGTTAAAGGAATGCTGTTGCATGCTTCTTGTGGCTTGGGGTCATGTACAAGGAAATCCCATGTGAAAGGTCCTTATAAAGGAGATGAAAGTTTGAAAGTGGGCTCCCCATGGAAGGAGCCATGAGGGGAGCTCCATTACAAGAGGAAGCTGTGTGGATGATGCAACCAAGGAAGAGGGTTGACCAAAAAGGGATCGTGTTGCCAATGAAGTGTCAGAAAAAAAAAGGTTTGTTGTTGGGAAAGAGTTGGTAATTGCTGCCTCCAGAGTCGAGAACAAGTGAAGGGGCTCAGCTTTTAACCACAAAGATACATGCCTCCCTGAAATATGATGCTTGGGGAACCAAGAAAGACCAAGGCAATGGTCTACAACTTTTCAAAATCAACAAAAAAACAGATACACGAAGCACCACAAAGTAGAGAAGGAAACATATCTCCTACTGGAAATGTCAGTGTCTTGTTAGCAAAAGATGTAGCAAGACGAGCTCAACCTTACTAATTCAGTTTACGATTTGCTAAGATCGCAGAAGGCCTTTGAGAGATCTCGAGATTTAGATCAAAGAGAGCCACCGACTCCTAGCACACAGCAAGGGAGTCTGGGACAGGGTTCAGGGCCACAGGGGTCAGGACCACAGGGGTCTGGAGGTACAGGTGTTTCCGGAGTTACAGGGTCACAGGTGGTGGTTCCACTGGTGGGCAGACAGAGCAGTCCGCAGGTTTCACAGGGCAGTCAGCAGGGCAGTTCACTTGGTTCTCAGTATAGTCCACTAGTTGGCAGTACTCATGGTACTTCTGGAGATACAGGTTCAGTTTCCACAGGTATTGGTACAGTGTCACTAGTTACAAAGCATCATGGTACCGGAGATACGTGCCCGGCCTACGTATTGCAGGCCAGGTTCCCGTGCACAGGCTGGCTGTTCAAAGCGCAGCAGTACAGTACGTGGTCACGTGGCACGCTGGTCGTGGTTCCGTGTTCGCCTTCTGCGTTGATAGATGAGGAGGTGCCATCAGGAAGAGAGAAGCCCGCGGCTTCGTGAGACTCGAGGGGAGGCGCATGACCTCGAGGACCCAAGAGAGCTACCAGAGAGCGCACTAATCGAGAGATTTTGTGCCTACATGGCTATGGTGACCAAAAGATCAAAAGGCGTCCCAGCCTTCAAGCAGGAGAGGAGGCCAACCATCGCCGAGAGGCTATGGTTGAGGAGTATGTCTCCATCATGAGAATGATGTTTGGAGGTGAAAATGGTGACCGAGGGGAAATCTGTTGTTACCTCTAGATGGCTCTACAAGATCAAGCATTGCCGCGATGGCGCGATTGAGAAGTACAAGGCTCTGGGCTCTCGTGGGTGAGAGTGATTCCTCGCAGAGGGGAGGGATTATGAGACTTTCGCACTGCTAGATATTCATCTATCCGATCAAAGCCATTCCATTGCGCCAGATGGGGTCAAAGATCCATCGCATGGATGTGAAGACCGATTAAATCCGGTTTTGACGAGGTGTATGTAGAGCACCCATTGGGCTTTGTGGTACATGAGCGGGAGAGTCATGTGTGCCGCTTGAAGCGGTCACTGTATGGACTGAAGCAAGCCCAAGAGCTTGGTATGCACGCATTGATAATTACTTGCTACAGATTGGTTTCACGAGGGTGAGTCGGATGTGAACCTCTATTACATCAGGGTGGATCAGTGAGCCACTTATTCTGTTCTCTATGTGGATGATCTTTCATCACCGTATAAAGAGACTGATTGAGGGTTGCAAGAGTGATCTTGCTTCAGAGTATGAAATGAAGCTACATTGGACCGATGACCATTTCGTGGTTGAGGTATGGCGTGAGGAGGGGCATATCTTCCCCGACAGGGCAGGCACGCATTGAGAGTACTTAGCAAAGTTCAACATGGGTGATTGCAAACTCATGTCCAATTCTATGATCAAATTAATCGGGCGTAAGATCAAAGACTTCAAATCGCATTGCGGAACCCGAATTTTATATCACAGCTTGATTGGTTCCGATGTATCGGTTAACACTCACCGCATATATGTTTTGCGCTAACACCTTGAGCCAGCTCTTTACGGTGGAACCAAAGGTGTACAATCGGCACCGAAACACGCCCGCTACTCACGTGGGCACATTATACTTTGGACTGGAGTATGTCCGCGGAGATGGGGTGAGATCAAGCAGGCCGCACTCTGGACAAGGTGGGAGTATGTTTCATCTAAGAGTACTTCCGGGATAAGTTGTTTTGGATTGGGTCTGGTCACCAGTACTGTTCAACGGAAGCGCAAGCTTCAGAGCACCGCGAAGTTCTTCCGAGAGAGTAAATGGCGTCGCACCGCTAGTTGTGATATTTTATTATTTCGCGAAGATGGTTGTTTAGCCTATTCGAGAATGTTTGATCCCATCAGGAGAATCGCATTTCCATCGTTTACTCTGAGAATCCAAAGATTTCATGACAGATCTAAGCATACTGACATTCGCTATCATTCCATACGTGACTATGTTCAGAGGGGCATTGTGAAGTTTGAGTTTGTGCCAACGGATGAACACGTAGCGGATATTTTGACGGCTACCTACCTAATGAAGTATGTTTATTTCTGTGGACAAGTTTGGGTGGTGAGAACACTTTCCTTAAGAGGGAGCGTTAACGCACGAAGATTTGTACCTTGGACAAGTGGTTCCTATGGGTTTTAAACTTTACCCTAGGAATGTGGTCCAACTTAAAAGTGGGTCTTTTACATAAAGTCACTTCTGAGCAAGTGGTAAAGTGAACTTTAAATTAGAAAGTGTGAAAAGTGAATTAGGAACCAATGCACCAAGTGGGTTTTATTTAAGTTGGGTGAGAAATTAACAGCGAATATTACTGAGACACTTTCAACCGTTGATCTTGGGCAATGGGAGCCCTTGGATCAAAAGGGTAACCTAAGAGTCACTTAGGATTCTGTAAAGGAGGAAAGGCCAAATGAGAAGTCATTCTTTCCATGAGAGATTGAGAAATTGAGAGAGCAAGAGAAGAGAAGTTTCTATTTTCTGAGCAGAGAAAGCAGCAAAGAAGCGGCACGATTTCCAAGGCAAAGCTAGGGAACGGATTTCGAGGAGTAAGCAGCTAACAGGAGAACAAATTCAGACGGCAATGGATTTGGAACAGCAGCATTTATCTTTTCTAGTACAGGCCATTGCTGTTAAATGAATATCAAGAAAGGGTGTATTTAATGTTCCGTACAGGTCGTACGGCAGTCGTACAGCAGCATTTAATTTCTGGGCATGTTTTTTTGAGAAATCCGTACAGCATTTATTGCTGTGACAGTCCGCACGGTACGGCTGTCTGTGCACAAAAATCGAGGTTGCATAGTTTGGGCTTCCTTCCAGTCATTTCAAGCACGCAAAACGAGGGAAGAGATAAGCTAAATTCTGTTGGTTTTATTTTTGTTGAAAATGTAATGAAATTGAAGAAATAAGAAGAACTCCTCTCACTGGTTTTCCCACACTGGGGTTTTTCCGTGGTCAACTGACCAAATATCATTGTGTCATCAATGTGCGTTTTGCTGATTTAATTTCTGAGTTTTAAGACAAGCATTGAAAAAGATTTTGCTTTATTTCATGTGTTTCATAGTTTCAGTCAAAAATTCATTTTAATATTTAATGCATATTAATGTCTGCAAATTTCATTAATATTGGGAATGGGCATTAAACATTTGGAGTGATAAGGAGTGATTGAAACCGGGATTGGGATAAATTGCAGAAGTGAGAAAACACAGGAAAAATCAACATAAAGCAAAGAGCGTACACAAACTAGTAATGACGTGCGATAAAACTTGCTAGGATATCCAGTAAACCGAGGACATGAGCATGCAATTTTTTTAAAAATAAACTTTAGAAATAATTCTTTTATCCCTTCTTGAATTGCTGGAGAGAAATGAACATACCTCTGGTAAATGAAATTCTTTTTGTATGAAACGAAAGGTGATCCTTGCTGGGAAGCAATGTATCAGTCCACTTGGCGCATATATTCTCATAAGGTGTAGAAACATAAGTGCTCTTTGTGCATGTTAAGACAAATACTAGGCATAACCTTGTTGAGAATGAACTCAAGCTTTGATCTTCACAATACTCCTTCCATAGTTGTCGTACCCTGTAGGGCATAGGCTATCAAGATCTGTATCAAAAAGGAGTGAAGCTTCACATGCACTGTGACACTATGTTTGAAAAATAGGTATAATCACACAGGCTGAACATCTTAAAGATATCAAGTGACACTCAGATCAAAGATTGTGACACTGATGTTTATGTGGTTAAAAATGCTCGAGGAGGGAAAGTAGTCCATGGCACTAAAGGCATTCTATTAATGCATAGAATAATTTACATGAACATCACTCACATCGATCATCCACAAATGATCCTCCACATTCTTTAAATAGAGATTGTGGATCAATCGAGTGACAAGCCACAGATCAAGTGTTGTTATAATTGAGGAGATGTTGAACTGTTGGATCACTCGTGTAAGACTTTATTGTGACCGTTTTAATAAAGTACAAATTCACACTAAAGAAACACACTGAAAACACACTCGACCAAGTTGTACTAGACCTAGTGTTGAAATATAATAGATTGCTATGCCCAATCTAAGGTAGTTCAAGAATATTTTAAATTCTCATTGTTTTTCTCATAAATTTGTTGATTTTTGTTGTAGCAAATAGATAAGCACAGGTTTTGCATTTGTTGATTTGTTTTCACTGTTTGAGATATTATCATGGCCCCCCAAAATTTGAAAGACTTGCATGGAGCCATTGTGATGACGTTGATGGGAAAAATATTGCAAATATTGGAAGGAAGTGAACGATGGGGATTCAGAGTGAAAGAACAATTAGATGGTGTTCATGGGAATGTTTCATCACACCCTTCCATTTAGATACCTAATGCTAGTCTCTATCGAGAATGTTTTGGTAGAAAAGATCAAGCAGTGTGTTTTTTGTTGATATGTAGTTATTTGTTGTAGCATGATGTTTTTGGATTCTAGGGGCCATTTAGAGCTTCAATGTTTATGCATTTTGTTTTAGATATGTATCACACTTGGTGCCATTTTTCTATATTCACGCTTGCATGCTCTATATACAGGAGCGAACTTTGCATATTGGGTGTCTGATGGTTTGGATGTACATTGTTCTCTCTCTCTCTCTCTCTCTCTCTCTATATATATATATATATATATATATAAATATATATATTATATTTTGCATATTTTATGTATTTTTTAGTTGGCCAGTGCTCCATCTGTTTTTTGGGCCTGTTCAGGTTCTGATAACTTTGGTTGGAATCTCTTTATGCCTATTAAGAACATATTACATGCTGGATTAATTTGAGTGACATCATTTTCAAAAATATTTGAATTTGTAAGATTAATTTCAATGGTTTCGACTCAATATTACTTTCTATATTTTCTGACATTGAGAATAATGCATGTAATGAATGCTTATTTATCTCTCTTTTCTCCTTATAGTTTAACATGGATGGAATTTTTTGAATTTAATATACATTATATTTATATGACAATGCAGATCCTTGTTTAATAAATCATGGTTTAAAGAGCAGCAAACGTATTAGTGATACAACAACAATTTTGGGTCGATAAAGATGTTTATTGATATATCGTTTTTGTATTTGTTCTTCCTTGTCAAACTTCAGTACTCGTATGAGCTGCTATTACAATATTTGCTTAAAACAGAGAGTAAGATCATGCTTGGAATTGTCAATGAAAGGATAAATTTCCAAGGCAAGTTCATTTTAGGCACCCTCCTTATAGCTTATAAATTCTTAATGGTTTTTATTAAATACTATTTTAGTGGTAAAGTCATTGGCAATGACTTTTTTCGTTTTTATGCTATCATGCTTTCTTATTCTTGATTGTTTCATTTAAATTTGTTTGTTTCAAAATGTTCTCATCAAATATCAATCTTTGGTGAACAGTCTCTCCTGGACAACCATGTGGTCCATATTCGAGCGAGGGAGAAGTCATAACATTAACAGGAAGTAGTCAAGAGGCTGTTGAACAGATAAATCAAAAAGAGATTCGTTGGGGGGTAAGTCTAAATTTTTTAGCTAGTTAGTGAAGAGGTATTGAAATTGTTGAATTCCAAGAAAACTATTCTGCACTAAGGTGCTCAGCTCTTATGCCCAGGTTAACTTTGCAGCTTAATAGTAAAAATACTATACACTTGCATGGATTTGGGATTTGTTTGGTTTTGTGCGTATATGTATTTTTATTATTTATTGCTTTATATGTTTACATTTTTATTTCCTATTTCTCTTGCATTTAACAAAGGAAGTCAAGTATTTGTTGCATATACTTTTAAGAGAAATACTGCTGTTTTACAGCTTACACGAGTAGGATGTTGGAACATGGAATTTACACATAATACATGCAGGCACTTATATACACAGACTTTTGTGTCTCTGCACATACGCGTGGGTACCATACATTATACCATGATATAAAGTTTTATGACTATCCCCAACCTCCCAATCTCCAACACGCTCATTAATATTGAAAGTTTTGAAACTAGAACAATACTAAAGTATATTAAGGAGTAAGAAAGTATCAATATTAAATTTTCAATAATATTAGATTTAGAGACAAATTATCAATGCAATTATGTCGTCACTGGTTTGAACTTTGTGTGCATGTGCAGGTGTGTGCATTGTATATGTCTCTGTATCTCTACACAGATGTGGACATGCATGCATTTCTTGCATTTATATTTTTGAGAATAGAACACAGGGAGATGGCAGAAGTTGAAAACATTCTGGTTCTAACCAAACACTATGGACCGATGGTTTTCTTAATCTGTGTTTTACCAAGGTTTGGGGCTGGGTGGAGAGGGGCTTGGAGGGCGTGTGCATGTGTTTTGTGCATATGTGTCTCTGTATGCATATGCATACTTGTATGCATTTCTGCATGTTTATATTTGCTAAATAAGACCAAAGGGAGACAGTGGACCATGAGAACATTCCTGTTCTACTCAATACCTTTGTATTTCTCAGTATATGTTTTGCCAACGTTTGAGGACAGCTACAGAAGGGGACAGGACATAGCCCTTTCTGCCCCCTCCACAAAAATATAGAAAGTATAAAAAATAGTAAATTTTAAAATTTATTATTATTTATTCATGATTATCATAAATAAACACAATGCTACATCCAATTATATAGTTTGGAATTCAATTAGGTGAATCCATACTTCATAGAATGATACATCTGTGACTGAAACAACCAATTTTACAATGATACACTTATCTATTTGTCAATTAAGCAACCAATTATACAATTATCCATCTGGCAACTAAACAACCAATTATGGCTTTGCCAAGGTTTATGGAAAGCTGCCGAAGGGAATGGAAGGGGGCAGTGTTGATGTTTTAACATCGGATAGGAACTTCCGCACAGGTCTAGTGTCTGACGTGTGGAAGTTATCCAAAATTCCTTTTGGACTTGTGTAATTCACTTTAATTAAAGTTAATTATCAAAGTGAATATACTTTTATTAATTGAGTGATTAATCTAATAAAATGTAAAGTATTTACATTAGCGAATTAGATGAATCTCAACCATTGATCTGGACTTAATCTCAACCGTCTCATTGAGAGATTAGGGTTATGCCAACTTAGTCATCAATGGTTATGTTAGATTCGGTCAAAACTCAACGGTATAAAAGGAAGGCAAAGTGAAAGGAGAAGACATGGAGAGTCAGTGACTCACATGGAGAGCAAAGAAGGAATTTTGCTCAGACACATAGTGACTCACAGTGTGTTGAGACATAGAGAGAGCAAAGAAGGAATTTTGCTCAGTCCGAAGGAGAAGAGAACAAACAGTATGTATCTTACAAGTTGGGATCCATCTCACTCTTCTCGAAACCCATCTGCTACAAGTATGTATCTATCCTGGAACACCAAGCTCTAGGAGCTTGCTTCAGCCCATAAAGTGCCTTCTTCAGTCTGCACACATGAGAATCTCTCCCATGCACCTCAAAGCCGTGAGGTTGCTCAATGTACACCTCCTCCTCTATGAAACCATTCAGAAATGTGGTCTTCACATCCAACTGATGGATCTTCCAACCCATCTCTGCTGCAATGGAGATCTCTGCCCTGATCGAGGTATATTTGGCAATTGGAGCGAAGGTCTCATCATAGTCAACTCCCTCTACCCGTGAGAACCCCCAAGCCACAAACCGAGCTTTGAACTTCTCAATGATGCCATAAACAACATACTTGATCTTGTAGAGCCACCTGGAAGTCACCAATGACTTCCCCTAGGTCTCAGAACCAACTTCCAAACATCATTCTTCATGATGGAACTGTACTCTTCCACCATGGCGTCCTTCCAGACCTGTTGACTTGCTGCCTCCTCAAAAGTGGAAGGTTCAGACTCTCTGATGTTGCTCACCATCGCAAGATAGCTGCAAAACCTCTCAGGAGGTTTACTCTCCGTCACAGCCTGCCTGGGACATAGTTACCGGGAGCGCCCCCCCACCCCCACCGCTCCTAAGCCCAGGAGCGCGCTCCGAGCGGGAGTGTCCAAGGAGCGCAGGTGGGAGCGCGCTCCGGGCGGTTTTAGGACGCTCCCTGCCCTTTTGGGAGCTCCACGCTCCCTAGGACGCTCCTGGAGCCTGGGAGCGCGCTCACAAGGCGCTCCCTGAACGCTCCCTGGACGCTCCCTAATGGTAATGTTAAATTCTTAAAGTAAAAGTGACATTTCCTTTATCTTTCATTTTTATCCTTTTACTTAAATTTTTAACATTACCATTAATTGTTTCAGGATGTTTGA
>SNQJ01S0017168.1:0-50770 GCA_010110895.2 Picea sitchensis
GGGGAGACTCCACTAGTTGATAGCACACTGTACAGACAACTAGTGGGGAGCTTGTTGTATCTCACACACTCCAGACCAGACCTCTCATATGCAGTTGGCGTAGTTTCCAGGTTCATGCAGGAGTCGCATGAGCTACATTGGAAAGCTGCAAAGCATATCCTTCGATACATACAGGGCAATATCACCTTTGGGATTCATTATGTAGCAGACTCTACATTAGATCTCATTGGGTTTACTGATTTCAACTGGGTTGGCGATAGCATTGATCGCAAGTCCACGTCTGGTTACTCACTCAGTCTTGGTTTCGGGCCTATCTGTTGATTGAGCAAGAAGCAAGCTACCATTTCTCTATCTTCAGTCGAGGCAAAGTACAGAGGGGTAGTTAACATAACCATTCAGGTTATGTGGATACAACATTTTCTCACTGAGCTGGGCATTCAGTTTCATCGGTCGATCGCCATCTTGTGTGACAACCAGAGCACTCTGAAGTTCTGCAAAGATCTAGTTCAGACGCAGCAGACGAAGCACAACGACATCCACATGCACTAAATCTAGGACTTAGTACACGAGGGGATCATCGACTTACAGTTTTTCCCTTAAGCAGAACAGAGGACAAACATTTTCACCAAGACCTTCACTGAGCAGAAATTTCATTCTCTGTGAGGTCGTCTTGGAGTGAAGGAAACAGTTGCCTAGCAATTGTAGTTCTTGTTTTTACATACATTGTACCTTGAGGGGGGAGTTTTCCCATGAGGTTTTCCCTCTTTCCTCACTTTATTTTCAATGTATCTTTTGTACTTAAGTACCTAACATGGCCTTGTTTTCGGGACCCAATCTTTATTTTCACCATAGTGATGTTCAGGGGGGGTGTTGGAGTTACTTCCTTCACACACACCTAGGATTTCTTTTTCCTAAGGTTATTCTTTTTTTATTAGTCACAAATTAGTCATTATCCCTTCTCCTATATTTTAGGGGAGAATATTCCACCTGGAGAATATTCTCTTTCAATTGACACTTCACTTTGACTAGTTGATTTGAGTTTAGATGTTGCATTGGGATCATCGCCATGCAACATTGGGATCATCACCATGCTAATTCAACCTTGCCTTGGTATCATCACCAGAGTGGCACATTAGCCTTGATTCCCTGAGTTAACTCCTCACTACTCTTTTTTCAATCAGTTAATTGAAGACTAGTTGACTAGTTAACTCAACTAGGTGGCAGTTCATTCCCGTAACTGCCTAAGAGACTAGAATAGGTGGCAGTTCACTCCTGTAACTACTGGTGTGTGTCCAGATCACTCTAGACCGCCACTATGGCACATTGGTTCACCTCAAGTCGAACTCATTGAGTTATACAGAGTATATCATGTGTAAATTATTCATTATTCACAACGGTTAATGAGAATTCTTCCATTCTTTCTCTCCTTCTTCTTCTTTCTCCAATTCTCTCTGCAAATGTGTGTATTATTGTTTAGCTAGATCTATTATGTGCAGGTTCAACACATTTACACCAATGAGGGCCACTTCAACTTGGTCAGGGCTTGCATTACTATTTCCAAAGTGCTAGTAGTGATTTGGAGGAGTTGCAATGAAGAAACCTATGAGCTGGAGTCATAAGTCAATTTATCCTTGTCGAGCACCGTGTAGTAGATCCATCAAGAATGAGATTGCTTAAGTATGCCACAGATTTAAGTACCCGACACAATAAATTTGAAGCATCAAAACAAATTATTTGAATTTGACTGCAAAGATTAAATCAAACTTCTGGAAGTGGAGGAGCAAACCACCCAACAACTTAGTGTTTGCAAGAGTACCAATCTATTGAGGAGTAGGCCTCATGATAGGTGTAGATCAATCTTCATGAACTTGAGAGATTTGAGCTACATTGGAGCAAGCCTCATGATAGGTGTAGGTTGATCTCCATAATCTTTATGCCCTGATACCAATTGATATGTGTAGTAAACAAACATGTACATACTTCAAAACAAATCAAAGACAAAAAATATTTCGAACCAAAAACAACAAATCTCTTGAGTTGTTAGCTTCTCACTGTATTTATATTAAAATTCCTTCAATCAAAATTAATTGAATCAAACACATTAAAAGCCTTTATGTAATTTTTAGACTTTCCACTACTTGCTAATAGATACAATACTAAATATTGTAAATAATAATAATAATAAAGCCAACAACATTGATATCAAACAACAACACTACTTCCTATATCACATAAGAGTAGTGGACTTATTTATCCCAAATCTTTCTATCTCAATACCTACAAACCATATTGATATTTCATTTTCATCATTTGCTCATGAGCTTCTTTTACATTCTAGATGAGTCTTTGTCAATCCTTGTTTGCACATAGTATCCATCAACATCACATTACTTCGTGCATGCAACACCCTACATGGAATGCAAACATGCAATGTACACATTATTCGTCATTGTATGTACTACATTAACCAATGACTTTTATCTTCTTCCATATAATTATATACTCCTTGTATGTACTACATTAACCATGACTTTTATCATCTTCCATATAATTATATATTATATACTCATTATTTAAGTCTTCCATATAATTTTATATGTCTTATGTACTACATTAATCAATGACTTGGCCTTCAAGTGGAACACAACACGCGTAGTTTCTGAATCTAATGAAAGATTGCAATGCCTTCCTTGTCACTAAGTTGCTCTAGATGCACATTCAAAGTTTAGGGATATACATTTTAATCTCTTGGTTGTGCCAATTTCTGAAATCAAACAAAGCCAAAGGAAATGGGAGAGCCTGCAGATTCCACCATGTTGTATTACCAAAAGATAGTGACGAGAATTGTGCCATCTCGTCATTTGTACTAGAGATTTACAGTTAGCCACGTCAGCTAAATATTTTTCCATATAAGTTCAGGAACGAATTTAACAGATCGAATATTTTGCACGATCCAATTCTTGCCCCAAAAACTGATTAAGAACAAACTTAATTGATCAAATGTTTTTTCGTGAAAAGATGAAGGACGAATTTAATTGATCAAATATTCTGTAGTTAAAAGCTCAATGACAAATCTAACAAATCAATCACACGAGGAAGGTTGAGGCCAATGGAGCTTTACTATAATTTGAGTGAGTTTAGAAAGCGAAGTCATAACTTGGGGTAAATTGGTTGTTTGGATTTGTGTAGTACTTGTTTATTTTAAAAGTTGTAACTAATGATAAAGTTATATGACAAGTACTCAATATTATTATCTATAAAGGAGAGATTGAATTATTTTTCAATTTTTATTAAAACAAATTAATTTTAATTATATAAAAAATTAAAAAAAAATATTATACAAATGACAAAATCAACTACTCTATTTTTGTATAGTTATATACTCCTTATTTAATTCTCGCAAAATCTTGCAAAATTGGTGAATTGTTTGATTTGTATTATAGTCTATGTTTGAAGTTTTCATATTTTAGGGGATATCATAAATTTTGAATGGAAAAGGCTAAAGTGTATATTTGAAGGAATGTCGAGGACAAAACACTTATGCAAATTGTAAAAAGAAGGCATTTTTTCATTTGTATTCATATTTTAGGGGATCTCATCAATTTTGAATGGAAAAGGTTAAAGTGCATATTTGAAGGAATGTCGAGGACAAAACACTTATGCAAATTGTAAAAAGAGGGCATTTTCTCATTTGTTTTTTCCAATACAAAAAGTGAAATAAAATGGGCAAAAATATTTTACAAATTCTTTGCCGACAGTCATATGTTCAATTTAATTTTCAGCTCATGGGATTGTTTTAATACATTCTCCTATGATTTAGTTTGCAAGCAACCCCTCCATGCATTTGCCATTTCTTGTAAATATCATGCTCAAAGAAATGTTTTCTTGCTTAAGATTTCATCATCAAATGAATCATTTTATGAATGTCTCTTTCCTTCATTAATAGATCGAACCTTCCTTCTCATATTACAAAGTTTTTGTAAAGGATTCAAAGGAATAGTTTTTGAAGCTTGGCTTCTCATGTTTAAAGCATTTTCAATGATGAAGTTGTGAAGCAAAAAGATGAAGAAAAGAAAATGTACAAGATTAATGGCATTCAAAATGCTTTCATATGAAGTTGTAAAGCAAAGATGAAGTAGCAAACATGCATTTAAAGGATGGCTCACACCTTGCCCTCATTATTCATGAATATACAATTGTCAAGCAGTGAGAATTCATGATACACCTTGCAAGTAGAAAACCAAGCCACTTTGATAAGCTACTTCTCAAACTCTCATGTGCATTATAGCATAAATCTTGGAGTTTTTAGTGCAAAGCTCAATGATATTGCCTTCAAGAAATCTTTTCATTTATGTAAGCTTGATTAATGGCTTACTTTAACACTTTTTTTTATGCACAAATATTTTGAGAGGTTTTATGTGGAAAAGCCCTTGCTTAAGCCATTGCTTTAATATTTGTTCACAAATCTTCTTGTTAATTCCAGGGTCTAGGTTTTGTGTGGAAAATCCCTCGCTTGAGCCATTGCTTTTATATTCGTTCACAAATCTTGTTGTTAATTCAAGGGTCCACACACTTGCACATCTTAAAGCTCTTGACAATTCTTGTATCACCATACCACTCAATAGCGATAGAATATCGTAAATAAAGGGATGGATAGTCCATGAATATCGTGTCACTAGTTGTACGATAGTCCATTCATTAACAAGGTGAAATGATAAAAATGTGAGAAGCTTTTACTCACATATAATACCGAAGAGTGTGAGAAAGCGGAATGAAGCCTTGCTCGTTCAACCCTCTTCCTCGCTTCCATACGAAGGCCATGTAAAAGGCCTTGCGTATATCTATAAGAAACTAGGTGATACGGGCACATCTGCCCACTACATTGTGTTACAAAATAGCGCTTGCCGAGAGATTCTTCCATGAATAGCTTTTTTCCAAATGAAAATTGTTCAGTGTGTTAGAAATATAATTGATTACATCAGTTGACCCTTTTACAATATCGGACAATAAAAATATCTCAGAAAAAACAAAACCTTCTACTGCCAAGAATCACTTCACGAGTGAAAAACTGAAATACAAGCTCCCTTCAAAAAAAACGAAGACTTAACCACTCCACTAAGCGACAAACTCTTATCGCATGGCAATACTGCTCAAGGATAAACTAGAACACTCTAAAGCATCTGGTAGGGCCTTTGTTGCCATCTTCCCACTGTGTGAAGAAAATATTACCCCGTTGATCCTTGAGTGCTTTCTTTGAGAGTTCATCAGCGTCCATGTTGTATTCTCGGTAGGTATGGGTAAAAGTGATCGCTCCAAAATGTGTGCTCAAGTCTCTAATCTTTTTCTCCCATCCATCTGACGCCATGATCTGAAGTCTCCCCCTGCCATTGCACCAATATATTATGATTTTTGAGTCTCCAATAATCTACAGGTCTATAATATGTAATCTTGAAGCCAGTAAAAGAGTAACCCAAACACCAAGTAACTCGGCCCTATTATTTGTGCCAGGACTAGTGTTGAAAGTCCACTTATAAACCGTCGACTCACTAATCTTGATAAGACCCTCAACTTCACTTTGTAGTCCATCTGAAGAGGCAGCTCCATCAAACCATCCCATCGGAAACTGCATCAGAGGACACAGGATCCTACGTTTTGCATGCCCTTTCCAGGGAGAAATATAGGAATTTAGAGACCTTGATGACTTATAAACCACAACATTAATGGAAATTGTCCCATTTTCAAAAAGCGCCTTGTTGCGTTCCATCCAGATATGCCAAAAAATGATGGCTGGCAGCTCAATAAAATCCGAAGTCTGAGAATACCACTTGTCAAAACAACCTTCAACAATAATTCCATCCCAACTCAAATTTTGCTTTAGGACACCTGAAATAAGATTCCATACTTGAAGGGTGAAATAACAATGGATGAATAAGTGGTTGACAGTCTCAGGACCTCTAGAACACATGATACAATAGCTTGGGCCTTCCCACCCCTTAGTAACTAGATTGTCCCAGGTAAGGATCTTGTTTTCCAAAGTGAGCCAAGTGAAAAGTTTGATTTTCAATGCTACATTCCATTTCCACAAAGAATACCTCCATTCTCTTATAGTGTGATGTCAAATGATCTCTGCTATAGCTTTTTAGATATTTTTGACCAAGAGGATCCCTGATTTATCGCCACCTGCCCACCGGAGTTCATCCTCCCTATCCTATAACTAGATACCCTCCCTTGAGAGGTCACTCCAAAAATCTTCCCATTCCTTAGCTAAGTCTCTCGAGAGTCCTAGAGTAGCACCATCTTTCCAGTAGGTGTCTAGAATATCCGGCTTCGTTGTATTGTGTCCCTGAAAGAGGAAGGTGACACCTTGTTGCTTTAAAGCATAAATAATATATGTGGATAATATGGAATGCCTTCCCATACCAAGTATATTGTCTCTGCCTACCAAGATCGCATGTCCATTGCTTGGTCTCCAGCATAACCAGTGGCCAATAATAGGGAGCGCTTTAAGAAGGCTTTTCCAGGTCTGTGACGCCAACACCTGGGAGCTAGAAGCTGATCTGAACCAAGTGACCACGGAGACGTATGGTAAATACTTGTCCTTAATAATTGAGTGCCAAATGCCTGTCTTCGTCAACACTCTCCACAATCTATTCACCGTCAATGCTTTGTTGAAGAGGAAAAGATTTCTCTACCCCAACCCCCGACCTTCTTAGGTTTAGCTATCTCCTCCCATCTGTAGAGGTGCAATCGTTTCCTATCACTGCAACCAGGCCATAAAAAGGAGAAAATGAGTTTATGTATCTTAAATAACACCAAATTTGGCATTGTTGCCAAAGTCATCCAATAAACTGGTTGGATTTCCAAAACAGCTTTTATAAGGACAAATCGCCCTCCAAGAGTAAGCCATCAATTGCACCAGTGAACAATCCTCCGTTCGAACTTTTGAATTAGCCACCTCTAGTCTTTCGTTTTGTAGTTTGAAGGTTTCAGAAAGTATCCCAAATACCGAAAACCAGAATCAAGAGTGATGAAATTATACAGGAAGATATCCTTAAAAGGAGCCAGACTGTGATCATCAGTGCCTATATAATTAAAAGTTGATTTTGAAACATTTATCTCTAAACCAGATGCTCTAACAAAACATGATAAAAGTCCCGCAATCTCCTTCCATTCCTGAAGATTGGATATGGTCATAATCGATACATCATCTACAAAGAATAGATGAAGAATTTTGACAATTCTAGCAACCTTCACACCTGTCAATTTCCCTGCATCCTTTCCTTTTTTAAGAAAAATATTGAGACCTTCCATCACTAGGATAAATAACAGAGGAGAAAGCGGGCATCCTTTCCTAAGCCCTCTGCCTCACTGAAAAAAGTTTGAAGGCTCCCCATTTAATAGAACTACGTAGGTAACAGTTGTAACACAACTCATAATCCAGTTAGTTACCAGCAAACCAAAGCCTGATTGAACCAGGATCATCCTCAAGAAATCCCAATTGATACAATCGTAATCCTTCTTTAGATCGAGATTTAAGATTAAGGCTTTTAATTTCTTTTTTTTATACTATGTAAACATTCCTAAGCCGTCCCTATAGCATCCATAATTTGTCTCCCCTGTAAAAAGCTCAGTTGTTCTTCCGAAAAACAGCGAGAAAGAATAGGCTTTAACCTATTTGCCAAAATCTTTGTTATAATTTTATAATAGAGGTTACAAAGAGAAATAGTCTGGAAGTCACCAAAATTCAAAGGTTTATTTACTTTAGGGATTAAAACCAGAAAGTTTGAATTTAATGCTTTGATCACCTCACCCTTCATCCTTGATTCCTCAACCATCCCAAGTAAATATTCCCCAATCAGCTCAAAAAAGTGAAGAAAGAATTCAACAGTCCAACCATCATGCCTGGGATTTTATCCTTTGCAAATGCCTTAAGTATATTCCATAATTCCTCCTTTGTGCAAATTCTTTCTAGTTGGACCGAGTCTTCCTTTGTAACAATGTGGGGAAATTGATTGGCTAAATGAATCTGATCTTCTAGAAGTATACCCGATTACATCCCAAAATCTTTGAAGAATTTAACAGCTTCAAATTTTAAAGCCTCTTGTCCTGAAAATTCATGGCTTGTCTCGTCCTAAATCTCCCATATCTGATTTCGATTTCTTCTAGCGCTTGCATATTTATGGAAGAACTTAGTGTTCTGGTCACCACTTTTCATCCAAATAGCTCGGCTACGTTGTCTCCACAATTTCTCTTCGTCTTGTAGGAGTTTGAATCTTTCAAGTTCAAGAGAGTTTACTTGGCCAACAACCCCCTGGTTGTTTAAGTCAGTTAATGAAGTCTCATAGAGCTTATGCAAATCCGCTTCCAACTGCTCTAATCTCCTTTAAGACTGGGATCTACTCAGATAAGCCCATGATTTTATATGGATATTTAAACACTTCAATTTCCAGACCAGTCTTCGTTGAAGTCCAAGTTCTTGTAAGAATTTTGGATCCTTCCAAACATTATGGACAATCTGTGAAAAGTCTTCTTCAGTCAACCACCTCGAGTTTAATTTGAAAGGGTAGTTTTTGGACTGATAGCTACCATCAAGTTGTAAAATGATTGGAGCATGATCAAATATGTAGGGATAAGCCACCCAAGATCGATACCTACCTACGATTCTCAATAAATCTGACGCAACAAAATCCTTGTCCAATAGATCGGTACCTTCCATGAATAGCTATCAATAAGTAAGTGTGTTATCGTAATAGATTGAAAAAAAAGAGTTTGTTCTTATGTAAAAGAGAATATAAGGATCAATTGTTTTTCTCCCTTCCACTAGTTGCTCACCCTCCCGTTCTTGGACACTGATCCACTATAATGCAATTCTTTACCGTTTTATGAATAAAAGGTTGATTTATCAAGTAGGGAGGTTTTCTTCCCAACTCCATCTCCTCATGGTTAATCCCATTAATTCAATTCAACCACCCTCATCAACTCGTCAATAGCCATCTCATGAATGAGTTGTGCCCCACTTGTTTCCGAGATATGTATAATAGCGGGGTTGGACGTTGATCTGGGAACAATTAATAGTGAGAGAAGGTGTCAGGCAAAGGGGCCGTATCAATACCCAACTTACTGAAATGATAGTACCAGTTTGATTGACTTATTATTAACCACCCAACCAATCAATGTAGTTTCATTATCAGTACCGAAAGGCATTCCAATTCCCTTCCATTGTGTTGGTAGGTTGGTCAAATGATCAGAGTGGACATGGGTGCATTACATTGGTCCCATTAGTACCAGAAGGTGCATTACATGTAGTTGGGTGCAACGGCAGGGCAACAATTGTGCATTTAAAACGGTGCAAGTGTCGAAAGGATGGAAGGTTGAACCGGGAACAAAAAGAATAGTGTGAGGTATTCTTATTTAATTCTCCTAAATAAAAAAGGAAGGACCATCTACTAAAAGTAAGCTCAACTTTTTCTTCGAGATCTTTTAGAAAGAAAAATCCTTTAAATCATAGTTGACAGATGACTTTCTCAGCCTGATGTGGCGAAAGTGGCCTTTCGAAAAATAGGAAGTGGTTTTGGAGCTAGTGGTGGGTGGCATGTTAGCCCGGGTCGGTTGGAGGGAAGGAATCTTGATCCTTCCAACCAGAAAAGTGGTGGGAACGCCGGAATGGGTTTCAAGTTCATCTTTCGTCGACTAGTGATGCTTTTGCAGCAAATCATTCCCTATTCTCTATGACATCACAGTAGATTTTGTGTGCTAGGGAGGGCAGGTGCATCGGACTAATGTGTGTATATGAAAGGATTTAGCAAGGGTCGACTTTCACCTCATAGGTTGGTCGGTTAGACAGATATAGATCCACGCACACACAAAAAAAATAGGCAGCGAGAATGGGTCATCCCCCTCCCACTTTCCCGACCTAAGGTGAGGCAACTACCCGCTTGAAGGGTCTCTACTGCAATATTTTGGGGATGTGGAGATTCTCCAACGAATTCACTTAAGGGCGTTGATTGCACTGTGCCTCTATTAAGGGAGTATTCTGCGATGAGTGGTTATTGGGTACGGGTTGGCATCATTTTATGCAAGATTGGCATCCCTTTTTAAAGCAGGTCCCTTCTAGCAAGGTTGAATCCCTTTATTTGTTTGGGTTGACCCTTTTTCTCTAGGGTGGGTTTCTTGCTCATATTCCTCCAGTTGTGCCCTGCAGGAGCCTAGAATAGAATAAGGCAACGGAAGGAAAGAGGTATAACTTGGCCTTGCCCTAAGGAGAGGGGAGAGAAGGAGTTTAAAACTAAAATAGGTTAGGTCCACCTAGAACCGCCCTAGAGAGCCAGCAAGCCTTTCTTTCAAAGCATGGAACGTGAGCCTTACAATCGAATGTGCTACTACCTTTAGTCAGTAGGTCGAGGTGTATCTTTTTTAGGTGCAAAGGTAGGCACTCGACCGAAGAAAACTTGCTCGACCGGAGAGAGATCGACTCGGTAGATAGGGAGAGGTGAAATGCTCATGCATGCTCTTCGATGTTGTTTTGGAGAAGTTGTAACGATAGAGACCGTATCTAAAATGACTCGACTCGTTAATACTACTCGAGTGATATGAGTCGATATTACATATGTAATAATGACATTATGGCTATTATTCATATAAAAGAACCTTAATGTTTTAAAAGGTCGAGTCCTTTTTCGTTTCACATAGGTTGAGTGCATGCTATGCACATTGTTTGAGACATCATGTCACTAATGGCATAAGGTGTTGATATTATGGTAGCTACGGAAGGTATTTACCTCCACGTGTTAACCTGACGAGAATAGAATATTTTGGGAATCAAGAAGAAACCCTAAATAATTGGTTAAGAACCCTAGAAGACAAGTCGGCTCAAGAGAATGATTTGTATTAGGTTATTAGCCCCCAAGAGAAGAAGTCTGCTAAAGGAAATGTTATATACTAAATAATTAGCACCCAGAATGAGAAGTCGGCCCAGGTAGTCTAGCAGAAACAGTATAAATATAGGAGACCAGTCTTCATTTTGGCCAACATTCTCAAAACTGCATAAGTACACTTGTGCACACTGCAGTTGGTCAGTTTGTGCGCAAGTCTTGGGAGCAGTTGCTGCCGGTAGTTCTGCAATCTGCATTTTCGGTTTTCTGGGTTGGACTCTCTTATCAGCTTTTGTTATTCTTTCTTGGTGTGTTATCCTTGGGGAGAGGTGTGCCACCTTTGTTTGGCTATTAAGCCTAGGGTTTGCTTCTAGAATCTTTCTCTATCAAGGTTAAGGTGCTCGGGGGTGGCTTCGGCCTATGGTTGGGTGACAATATTGTTATATTGTCTATGGTTAAATGAGCACATCCATTATATTCTAACAGGTTACGGGCCCACACTATCTTCGGACAGTCTAACCGCTGAAAGATAGATTGGGAGGATTTGTTCAGTTGCAATTGCATTTGTAGCTAGTTTTTTGTTGCAGCAATGAAACTCTAACCCTCTCGTTGAAGCACATTAAGTGAAGGGATTGACCTGATTTTTGGATAGACTAGTGCACGCTGGCCTAGCGCATATAGCGCATCTCCTTATACTCTCAACAAGCTAAGACGTCAAGTTTGAGTTTTTTGGTCAAAATCAAGGGTTGACAAAGTCAAAGCAGTTATGACTTACTCTATAAAGTCAGAAAACAAGTTAGAATGGGCTTCTAACTTCATAGCATGGAAGACAAGGATTGACCTCATCCTTGCCAAGAATAAAGTGTTGGATATCGTGAAAGGAAAGATCATGGAACCACAGTTTGAAGAAGGAAAAGAGAAGAAACCTCATAACATTGCAGTTTTGGAGAAGTTCAAAGACAGTGACATCAATGCCATGAGTATCATAGTGGACTCTATCAAATACCACTTGATACCCTACATCTCCCATCTTGACTCATCTAAGAAGATGTATGATGCCCTAACAAACCTCTTCTCAATCAGAAACAATGGACAGATAATGAGTCTAAAGAATGAGCTCCGTGACATGAAAATAAATGATGATGACAACATAAAATCATACTTTGTGAGAATCTCTCAGTTAAGAGATCAACTACAAGCTATTGAAGAGATCATTTCAAAGAAGGAACTGGTAAATATAGTACTCAATGGTCTTCCCAAGACATGGGATGCATTTTCCGCAAGCATGAACACAAGGAAGGAGTATCCTACATTTKAAGAACTTTGGACKTGTTGTGCACAAGAAGAATCAAGGATTAATGCAAAAGAGAAACCCCAAAAGAAATACAATGATCAAGTCTTCACAGCAAGGTTCAAGAATTTCAGGAATAAAAGGAAGTTTGGCTCCAGGAAGAAATCAAATCAAGAGAAAGATATGTCAAAAATACAATGCTTCAACTCTCGAAAATACATTCACTACAAGAATCATTGTCCCGAGCTAAATAAAAGGAAGGAAACACATGAAGCATTAGTTGTCAAAGAAAGGGAACCTTCAAAGAAGACCAAGCAGGATAAAACGGACTTCTTCTTCTAAGACAAGACAGAAAATAGACATGAAAGGATGAAGTACATCAACAACCCTGGTAACAATTCATGTGGAAGCTATTACATAAGTAATAGCTGCAAGATAAGCCGAAATTAGAATCAAACTTGAAGAAACCCAAAAGAAGTAAAAACAGAAAGAAGTCAGCAATCAAGAGGAAATTGGAAAAGGACTTGTGACACTTTGCAGAAAGAAATAAGGATGCAGACGGAAGCATGGAATTTGTTAGATGGAGGGAGTCGATTATATAATTCCAAAAGAAGATCATGCATTCATGCATGAATGCAAGGATTAGGAGGAAGCTAATCCTAAATAATATGATCCATTGAAGATGATGAAGTATCTATCCATGTTTCCATCAATGGTAGCAACCATGAAAAGCAACATGTGTTAAGTTTGACTTTAGAAGAAGTCTTCTTCGAAAAGAAGCCTTAAAGTATCCCTGGTTGTCCATCCACATCCATGATCCTATGATGAAAGGAAGAAGTTGGAATCCTCAAGTCATGGAATCTATAGAAAAATCCATGGACCCAACAGCTAAAGAGAAACATGAAGAAGAACATGAAGATTCCAAGAGAGAAAGAAAAACCAGAACAACCAGTCATTATATCGAGAATCATAAGACTACCAGCTTGATATGAACCTTTTAGAAGCAATCAAGTAGAAGAAATGAAAGTTTTGATGAAGAACAGTGTATGGAAGACTTATGAATGAAAGCATTGCTATATCCAGAACCAAAGGTTCTCCCAGATGGAGGGAGAGGACTATGATGATAGCTTGTTCCAAACATACCTCTACATGAGCCATTATATCTTCTGCAATATCCATGGGTTGGAGTTTACATCGGATAAATGTAAAGAATTTTCTCAGAATAATTGAACAAGAAGCATATGTAAAGCAACCTCAAGGTTTTGAGGTATACCATAAAGAGAGTCTTGTATATAGATGGAAGAAGATCTTATACAGATTCAAACAACTTGGTGCAAAGCCTCCAATGCACAGCAGAAGCGTGGTGAAAACTTTCTATAACATAGATATTGTATCAGAATGGTTACTCAGAAGCACAGGATGATGAATTGCTAATCCATGACAAACTCTCATGATGGCAGAAAAAGTACCACTTGGATATGTTCCAATTTGACCCTTGCCACGATGTTATGAGCTAGTAGGAAACAAAAGATGAATCCAACAATGATATACTATATTGATCAGAGCTATATGAAGTCTTCAGAGAAAACCAATGTTCTAGAAATACTGAAGTACATTGAGATCAAGCATTACATTCTATGCAATGAAGTCCATAAAAGAGAAGTGGTTCTCCAATATATATATCTCCGCAGATGAGAAGATAAACAGATATTTGGTAAGGCCTCTGTCCAAGATGAAAGAGTTTGCGTACTCAAGATGGAGCTCGTGGAGACGACTTCCTTATTGAAAAAGGAAGAGATGACTCCCAGGTTGGGAAGGAGCACTAATGTGTTATTGATATATGGACAATCATTTTTCAGTTCGAAAAATGGTCCAGGATGAGAAGTTCCCTTTCTAGTTCGGAAAGTGGTTTGAGATTTCTTACGGACATGCATTTTCCAGTTCGGAAAATGGTCAAGATCGAACGGTCATTTTTGTAATGAAAATGGTTCGATGGATTGTTGAGGTACCATAGACAATGATTCCCCTTGTGGCCAGTGTGGGGGAATGGTCTAGGACAGTCTTTCTTCTTGACGGTAACTCTCAGTAGTGGTCAAGAAGACTGGTCCGCCTCGCCGGACAGTCATTCTTTCGAAGCTCACAGTGGTGAGTAGTTTTGAAGAATGGTTTGTTTTGGAGGTTGGTGCAGGACATTCATATCCTTAGGAAATGGTTCGGACAGTCATTCCCTAGGGCAGATTCATTCTCTCCAGGTTGCAATTTGTTTAGTGTTGGAGGAATGGCCCAGATAGGTGAATGGTCGAGATTCAACAATCAAGGACAGGCATTCCCTAGGGCAGACTCATTCTCTCCAAGTTGCACTTTGTTTAGTGTCGGAGGAATGGCCCAGATAGGTGAATGGTCCAGGCTCAGAAATTAAGACAGATATTCTTCCTTGCTTGAGAAGAATAGTCTGGATAGCCCATCATTGATGTTTTACTATCTGTGGATAAATGCTCTTCCAGATATCACAGATGTGAGTAGAAGAATGGCCCAAATGACTCAGTTTATATTATGATATTGTTTTTGTGCAAGTTGTTATCAGATGATATGATTTCCATGGAGATTGTATGTCTCTGGACAATAGATGTATGCTATTGTGGTGGATGTGTTCCACTGATTGTGAATATATGTGATTGATCAAGTAGTTGTGTGCTACTTGGTGTGGTAGTGTACCACTGGATTGTAGTTATGTACTACTATGGATAGACATAGTTGTGTTCTATTGTTCTGATTTGTAAACTATCAAAAGTATTGAAAATGATTATCAGCTAGATGGATGATAAGTGTATTGATGGACAGAGATTCTCCAGACGAAAAATGGTCCAGAACATCTATTCTTCTAGGACATATATCGGGATTAGAAGAACGGATTTTGTATCACTCCTTGGAGTGAGTGACTTATTCAGCATCATGTCTGATTACTCAGATGGAGTATGGTTCTGAGAGATGATGCAGTTGTTGTTGTTGTTAGATGACATTGATAGTGATGATGGTGCTCATGATCTAATAATGAGATAGTCTATACAACTATGATGATGCTACCGATTCAATGGTATGTTTGTGCTCAAGACCATTGTCTTCAATACCTCCCTAGCTAGGAGGGAGTGTTGATATTATGGTAGTTGTGGGAGGTATTTACCTCCACGTGTAAACCTGACGAGAATAGAATATTCCAGAAAGCAAGAAGAAACCCTAAATAATTGGTTAAGAACCCTAGAAGACAAGTCGACTCAAGAGAATGATTTGTATTCGGTTATTAGCCTCCAAGAGAATAAGTCGGCTAAAAGAAATGTTATATACTAAGTAATTAGCACCCAAAATGAGAAGTTGGCCCAGGCAGTCTAGCAGAAACAGTATAAATATAGGAGACCAGTCTTCATTTTGGCCAGCATTCTCAGAACTGCAGAAGTACACTTGTGCGCACTGCAGTTGGCCAATTTGTGCGCAAGTCTTGGGAGTAGTTGTTGCCGACAATTCTGCAATCTGCATTTTTTATTTTCTGGGTTGGACTCTCTGAACAGTTTTTGTTATTCTTGTTTGGTGCGCTATCCTTGAAGAGAGGTGTGCCACCTTTGTTTGGCTATTAAGCTTGGGGTTTGCTTCCGAAATCTTTCTCTGTCAAGGTTAAGGTGCTCGGGGATGGCTTCGGCATATGGTTGGGTGACAATATTGTTATATTGTCTATGGTTAAACGAGCACATCCATTATATTCTAACATAAGGAAACTTTCATATTATAAGGTGTCTACAATAAATATGTGATGGAGTTTCTTGTGTTATTTTGTAGAATTTTAGCAAGCAGAAAAGAAGATGTTGATGAAGCAAAGATGCCTCAATCTTGCCAAACATCAAATCCTTTGCTTCCATGTTTCTTATTGAAGACTTTCACTACTTGTAGGAAGACATCAAGCTCGAATGGATGAGGTTCTTGAAATATGGCAAGAACAATACATATTCGCAAGTTGTAAGGAGGACATCCAAGGCAAGTTTACACAATCAACAAAGGGGAGAAATATCAAGTGACCTCCATCCAAGAAGAACTGCAAGGTCTTCAGGAATGCACAACTCCGGAGGAAAAAGAGGAGAGAAGATATATAATGTGCAAGTCGCCAAATGTAATGCTCAAGGCAAATTAGTGCCTAGTTTAGTCTTTGTTTGGCTTGTAATAACTTATAGAAAAATTTGGTTGTGAGTGCACATGGATGGAGGAATATTTGTAATTTTGAATATTTATTTAAATGTATCCTTGTCATCCTACTTTTGGATGAGAACAAAAGTTTGTAAAATAGCACGGCCAAGTAGGATAGAAAATCCAAGAGTCGTGTAGGAAGGCCAAGAGCTAAGAATTTGGAAGGCCAAGAGTCATAGGACATTCTATAAAAGAAACCTCGGCACTCTTACACAAGGTCTATCTCTGGCATTGTAAGTTATCTTCATATGTTGAGTAGAGGCATTGTTAGCTTGTGTTCTAATTATACTCTTGCAAGTTGTGTATGATTGTGGATTATTTTGTCCATTCATAGTCTTTCTTGATGCTTTTAGGGATGGATGTTGTGATGTATAGACTATTCTTATGCTTACTTATCTCATGCATTGCTAACAACTCAATGTGAAGAGGGTATTCTCTTGATAGTTTGTAGGTTATCCTTGGTCCTTAGAGTTTGCCTTGGGTCTTATGCAAATGTCAGTTGGTGGACTATTCTTCCTACTCGTTTCACTTCTTTTGTTTTACATCAATCAAGTTGGCATGAAGCATGGATTCTCTTGATGATTGGTAGGATATCCTCAGGAGTTTGTCCCGGTGTTTGGCATATACAGTGGTTGGTGGACTATTCTCCTTGCTCTTTGCACTTCTCCTTTTGTTTCACGTTAGATCGATTCTTGGTGCACTCCTAGCTAGGAAAGATAGATAGGGTTAGATAAGCTAGAATAGTTGAATCTTGCATTTTCATGCTTAGTTGTATCTCATATTAATGCATAAGAACCAATATGGTAAGTTGAGCCATGACTAGAGGGTTCACCATTTCAACGAAGGAAGGTCTAAATGAGCCCTTTCATAAAGTGAACCTGTGAAGTTGACGAGGGACACTTTCCCACATCAACAAGGTGTAACTACCTTTGATGCAATTGATGCAGTGCCTAGTGCCCCGCTATTGTAATACACAACAAAAGTATGCAACTTCACCCACACACAACATTTTAAACCATCATGAACAAAAGTGTTGAGTATTGTGTGACCAGGTTAATTTAACTATATATAAATGTTTCTTATTTTGACATGATTGGAAAGTAAAACAATGATAAATTGAATCTTCTTTTTCTCTGGAACAACAAAAAAGATGAATGCATCACCTAGATTTTAGATCCAAAAGGAAAAGAAAGATTTAATCATTTAAAAAATTAGAATTTTATACATGGTTTGAATAGTACTTTATGATAACATAGATCCATCTTAAGCTTGAATTTATTAAGCACTATGAAAGATCAAACAAAACTCCACTCAAAGTTTAGAATAACTTGCTTCTTTTTATACAAATATCTTTTGCATTTAAAATAATTTCTTGAAAGATTTTATTGATTTCCTAAGCCGCGGTGTTATAATTACAAAGTCATAAAAGTTTTAGCATTTGCTAAAAAAAAAACTTACTACTATAATGTTAATTGCTTCTGTGTTCCTTTCCTCCCAAATGTTTAGAACGTTCACTTTACAATCTCTAAACAAACATTACTATTAAAATGGTAATTCCTTTTATAGCCTTTCCCTACCGCGTTTTTGTAATGTTTAAGAATGTTTCCATATGGAGAATCGATGTCTTCTTACAACCCATGGTATAGAATATGGTGGTAAAGCTTGTGAACCAATTATAAAACATGTCACTATTTTTCCAAGAGAAAATTGCTCAAATTTATATATGGTATAAATTTCTTTACAAAGCAAACTGCCAGGGGTACTGAAACATGGACAGCGCACCAACAGAGAGGGACCGAAACAAGCAAAAACTGCCAAGGTGGAACAGCCCAAAAGAAGATGAACAAGCGAGCAAAGAACCCCAATAACCATCCAACAGCGAATAGGGAACAGCCAACATCATTCAAAGACATTTATAGAGGAGATAGGGCTCACTATCCCTCTATCCCAATGGAAAACCAAGAGTCTACCAACCGCTTCATTTAAAGCCCTCTTCGAGAGGGCGTCTGCCTCTCTATTGTGAGATCTGGAGATGTGGTGGAAGTTGACGTCGGTAAAGGATTTAGACAGCTCCATCGTTTTTTCCTTCCAGCTATCATTGTGGACAGTTTGGAGCTTGGACTTTTGAGAAATCCAATCTATGATAACTCGCGAGTCACCAAAGACGTGAAGGTGACTGATAGACCAGCAGGAAGCAAGAAAGAGGGAGGCCCATAAGCCCAAGAGCTCGGCCTTATTGTTAGTGCCTACTCCGCAGTTTAAGAACCACATTGTAATCCTTGACGGATGATTTTTGAAAAAAAACCCCGCCCCACAACAACCTCCACTGGACAGGGCAGCGCCATCGAAACATGCCAGTGTGTAACCTTCCATCAAATTGAAATCGCAGGCTTTGAGAGTAGGAGGCTTAACCATTGACGGTTTCCAGTCGAAGGAGACCAAGACTTTGTGAAGCACCGCATGCAAAGAAGGAGGACAGGTATCAAAAATGGCTCGGTTTCGAGCAGTCCAAATCTGCCAGCAAACGAGGACCGGTAAATACTTTGGCGCAAAGGTTTGTGCCAGCCACCGTGTGAAGTTGTTTGAGAGGGAGGTGTCGCTCCAAGATAAGTGCAGCGAGAGATGGTTGAGCACAAGAGACCAGACCGACTGTGTGAAGGAACAGTGTACCAGTAGATGGTGAATATCCTCAGACGCTCTGCTACAGAGAAGGCAGATCCTCGGCCCCTCCCAGCCCCTCCGACGTAGCACGTCCCAAGTGAGCGATTTCTCCTTTCCAGCGAGCCAGATAAATAACTTGAGCTTAAGAGGAATCGCCCATAGCCATAGAAGAGAGAACCACGAGCGATCCACACCAAATTACAGTTGGTTGAGAAGGGCAGAATAAAGATTCTTTACAGAAATGTTTCCCGTGGCATCTCCACCAGCCCACAGAAGAGTATCAGGACTAGAAGAGAGAGTGACACCTGCGCCTTTGAGGGCCGAAATGTAGTGGTCCCATTCGATGGCTAACGGATCGCTTAAATGTAACTCACCACTGCCCAGCCATCTGTCGGGGAGAGTGCGGCAGCTTCACTGAATTTTTAACTGAGCAAGGTGTGTATAGTTTCGAATCCGGAGCTGTGACCTCAGCTCGGTGGAGAGGAGCGACCTGTCTCCCAAACCAAGGATTTTGTCACTGCCTATGCAAATATCAGTGCCCGCTCCAGGTTTCCACACGAGCCAGTGGAGAATCACTGGAATGGAAGCTACTAGGCCCTTCCAGAAAGGAGAAACCTTCCTCAACTGAAAAGAAGGCTTACGGATCCAATTGAAAAGGAGAAAACATGTCACTATTGCTTTCATTGAATTCACTTTTTTGGGCAATTGATACATTTTGGTTATGTCATTTCAAAATTTTCTTATGTCACCTATTATAGAAAGTCATGATCACTCCATTAAAGGAGGTTGTTGGTCATTATCCTCAAGCCATGAGATTGACATGGTTGTTGCAACTATTTATGTACCATTGAAAACTCTTTTTACACACAACTTAAAATAGATTGGCATACAACGTAATATATACTATCACTTACAATTAGTAAGAGAAAACCCATATTGATCTTGTTCCAAACTAATTTATACAATAGTTGAAGATTTTTATACACTCCACCTACAATGTGCATTAAGTTTATACACAGTTCATTAGGAATGTGAACATGGTTGGTAAGAAGCTTTCCATGCAACTAATAGAAGATTGTATACACACAATTGATATAGTAATCTCCGTCATTAAGTGGGAATATAATTTTTTGTATACTTTTGTTTAAGAGGAAATTTCTCATATATATAACAACATAACCAAAAGGAAATTCACCATATCATGGAAATTACATTCTACATAGTTGATAAGAGAGTTTGCCCACAATTGATAATCTCACTAGTATTAGGTGACTCTAAAAATCTCTTGTTCCCAGGTAGGGTCTGACCTTATCTATTCAACCCTTGACATGAGTAGAAGAACCACGCACCATGGTAGTAGCAACAATAGGAGGCTTTGGTTTGTAGGAGATAAAGCAATTGCCCATGGATTTCCAAGCCCTAATCACGACGACTTCCAAACAAGGAAAACACTCCATAAATGACTTAGACTTATTCATCAAGAAGCTTGTTGATGTTTCCGAAATAATTTTTTCTAGTCCCCAAGGCACAAGGGTCTCCCACTTGCAAGAGAGACATAATAGGGAATTTTATGGGCCAATGATTTACCCAAAGGGATATTGAACACTAGTTGGAGGAGCATTGACTTCCTCTAATAAAAGAGCTATTAAATTTATTCATCTATAGGAGAGATTATATCACCTTCTTGTTTCATCTCAAGGAAGACAAAGATTTGATGTTTAGTAGTGCTTCTATTTCATGGGGCATAGATCTATATATATACGAATCATTGGATGTTGGATTTAAATATGAAGAAAGATATTCCCAAAAGGGTAACAATATCGGTTTGTCATTTGTGTATGTTCATTACTTTTTTGGGATAATCTGACATTCCAAGTTATAGGTAATAACATTGGAAAAATTCTAATCAAGGTGGTCCCTAAATCCAGTGAGTATATTTATGAATGTAGTCCCATTGAATTTGATCTTTAAACAAAGCTCCCTTAAGAAATATAATTAAGCATGGATGTCTAGCATCACCACTAGGAGATAGATTATCTGAGCAACTACCTTTCAAATTGATGCATGCCATGAATATTGATATTTCATAAAGATTGTGAAAAGGGGTAGCCCTCTATTTCCCAACCATATGAGCAACCAATGCAAACTATTACAAGGAAGAAGCACAAATACCATCCACCCAAGCCATCTAGCCATCCAATTCCAAACTTGAAAAATTATCTAGCTTCTTTGAGTGAGTATCTAAAAATGAACAATGATAAGTCCTTGGATGATCGACAAGAAAATGATGAGGGAGAAAAACAAGAAATTGTGAAAATTTTAAGAATTTAAGAAGAAATACCCGCACAATGGAGAAACAATGAATTCAAGGGAGGAATAAACATTATAGACAATAGAGATAGATGTTCCCCTAGCCTTGGAGGCATAGATGGATAGGCACATATGAGTAGTGGAGATAGACTCATCCCCCTTTCTTGATGTATGAGGTTGTATAGGGTTGTATGGATATGGCGAAAAGACTACACTTGCAACTGGTAACAACATTCCATGCCACTAGTAGTTTCACATGCATCTAATAACATAATTAATCATATATGATGACATGATTTATAATTTATATACATTTGGTTTAGATATAGTTTCACATGTTCCAACCATCACAAATCTACAGTGGTCGCATCCAATAGAGGGCTAGAGGAAAAACTTATGGGGTTGGAATATCCCGATGAAGATAAAACTCTTCACTTGGCTATCCTTCGAAAACAAATTAAATACCTGGAATATCCTTCGGAGAAAAGGATGGATCAAACCAAGCTTCTGCTCACTCTGTCGCAGGGAGGAGGAATCGGCTCTTCATCTATTTGTTAGTTGTCCATTTACACATCGCGTATGGGCAAGGATCTCTAAGATTTTGCATTTTACTTCAACATGGGACAAACCCACGCTTCTGGAGCGTTTTAAACGATGGAATAGCACACAACATACTTTGTGCACGCTCCCATCCTTCATCTGCTGGTATGTGTGGATAGAACGAAATAGTTTTATCTTTACAAACGTGTTCCCCTCCACCTCCACGGTAATCTACAAAGCCCTCGACGCTTTTACCAGCTGGGAAAATTTACACTGGAGACAAAAACTCCAAAGCTTAGGCTCAAGACAGTGATCTCTGAGGGACTGCCTACTTGCTAGTTCGATGGCGTCGCTCAATCGGATGGCCACAACTGTGGAGCAGGTGGTCACATTTGGGTTTCAAATAGCTCATTCTATTGTTGGACTCTAAATTGCGGTTCTGGCACCAATACAAAGGCAGAATTGATGGGGGCCTGGGCTTCCCTCCTCTTGGCCACTAGGTTGAATCTTTTCGACTTCCAATTTCTTGGGGACTCTAAAATCGTGATAGACTGGTTAAACTCCAAAGGCAAGCTACAAGTTTCCTCCCTTCTTGGTTGGATGGACAGAACTCGAGAGCTTCAACAAAAGTTTAGGCATCTCGCTCTATTTCACACTTCGAGAGAAAACAACAAGAAAGCAGACACCCTCTCAAAGATCGGAGAGAAAACAATAAGAAAGCAGATGCCCTCTCAAAGATTTCTCTTCATAAGCAAGTCGGATTACTTTCCTATAATCACTAGCTCGAAAACAATGAGGGCCTTGTTGAAATATTATTGTAACCGCAAAGAGTATTCTATTTATTATTGGTGTATTATTCATTAGATCAATCCCCTTTATGGATTGATCATGTCGAGTATTGTAAATGACCAAATCCACTTTTATGGATTGGTCAAACCAATAGGCGTACTGAGAAGGCCCCGCCAAGAAAAAGGGCAAGATACACTTTCGCTCACACACCGCCAGATTAGAGTAAATACGGCAGAGGCCAACAATTTCATTTGTACACACACTCACTTGATCATCGAGCATTTGGAGTGGCTTGAAGAAGAAGAGAGAGAGAGAGAGAGGTATCTACTTGGGAGAGGGACTTTATGTAATTGTTTGGTTTATTCTCTGCATTGTATTGGCTATCTATATTAAGGAAGTTTTGTTGGGTTTTTTCCATGAGGGTTTCCCATGCTAAATAATGTGTTCTTGTGATTGTGTATTTCTAGTGATCCTATCTATGCTATAGTTATCTAGTGAATTGGAAAAGAAACCTAATAATAGCTTAAACATGAACATGGTATCAAAGCTAAGATGAAGAGAGCATCTTTCACAAGAAGAAGAAAATGTCACCGTTGGTCGTACATGAAAATTAGGGCTTATTATTGAAGAAGATTTTCAGCCTCAAACCATCTAGAAAAAGTGTGCCCTACCTTAAGGAACTTCCTTTGGCACCTTCAACACCTTTTCAGTAGGTAGATCTCCTAGGAAAGTGAAAACCCTAGTTTTCACAAAGTACCAGATGTACCAGAGTACCAGAAGTACCTGGAAACCAGAAGTACCAAAAAAATCGGAAGCATCGGTCCATAAATCCGATGGTCAAGTTTGAGGGGGTAAAACTTGGATTTTAAAAAAAACAGTTAGCTCCAACAAACTAGCCTCATCCCAGTGCATCTAGTCCCTAGACCATACTTCTGAAATTTGAAGTTTGAAAATTAGGGTTTCTCATAAAACCCTGGCGCTGCAATTGCAAGCAGGGCCTCTTTAACTAGTCATAGCATTAAAGCTGAACTATCACCGAAATTCAATTGCAAATACCCTTAAATTTTAAGAGTTGGTGATCATTGTCGCTGCTACCATATGGTGCCACTACCTGAAAATGCTATTAAAGGTATGTACTCACATATGTTTAAATTGTTAAGCCTTTAAAGGGCATTTGCAGGAGAAGGGGATCTCTTGCCATAGATCCGTAAGGATCTCAATATCCAACACATTCATAGGAATTATGCAACCCAGGTGTGTTTATTTTGATATGCATCTATTTTGTTATGACATTATTTTGATCGGTTATGCGGTTAGAGCTATGACCATCATACTTACCTTTGGTCAAAATTAAATTCAAGCATAGATGGATTAAAGTTGAGATCATAGGAGTTTATTCTAACCTAACCTTCCTCGCCAAGATAGGATATTGTCTTAGTACAAGAAGATAGGCGGTTGAAGAAAGCACTTGTCATCTTGAGCGAAGAAGACTTGGAAGAAAAGAAAAACACATCTTGAGGACAAGGCTCAGGTTCCAGTTTGATTAATTAAGTTGATGAGATTCAAAGTTGCACATGACTTAGAAAGATAACTAGTCTTTTGAAAAGTACCACCGTACGGTTATATTGAGATAAAAGCTTAATGTAATCATTTGCATGATAAAAACTAACATCTCCTCTAGGAAATCTCAAGTAATGATACAAAGTTGCCATGGAGGATTTGACCCACAACATTATGAGAGTGTTGACTTCATTTTGTATTGTATTTTACTTCTTGATCTTTACTTCAAACGTGTCATCATAAGATAGCTCTAAAGGAGCTAATGTGATGATTGGCTTGTGCTATTGTTTTATCTACTATTATCAAAAGAGTATTATTCTTGGGAGCTGCTCTATTTCGAATCTTGTTTCAGTCATCACAGATAAACTCGGTAGCTATAGTGAAGGTTGTAGAAAGCAACATATTAGATGAGACATGAAGTCGACTATGTACATGACCATATACACTTGTGTATCAAAGAAGATGAAGAAGAAGTTATCTTTTGAGATTAAGAGCATCTCATATGAAGATTGATTGAAAGGAGCAAGGCTCCAAAGATGACCAAACATTAAAACAAGCGTATCCGCTTGAAGCCCCGACTCAGATTCATATTTAGACTTGGTATTCAACACTGAGAATACCCTGTATGAGAGATGATGAAGTCCTTGTATACTCAAAAGAAATCGAGAGTAAACATGATATCAGAAAGGATCAGATTAAGAGACATCTCCCGTGGACTGAGACAAATGTCGAGAAGACTAGATCAGAAATTCTTACAAACTTCTAGGAGATATGAAATCTCCTAGAAGATTCCTTTGTTTCCGCAAGAATGTAGAAGGAAGCTAGTCAGAAGGAATAGGATATGGATTCTTCCGCGAGAAGAGAAGTCAATATTGACATCCAAAATTGATCTATACATATCAAGCATGCTGCAGGTGAGCTCCCGATGTGTGTCCTTAGAAGATTCCCAAAGAAGAGGGAGAAGACTATGATGCTACACTTACTCCAAGAATTGAAGAAATACTTCCAACATTTAGCGAAGACGTTCTAACAACCATGATCATATGGCTAATAGATGATGCATGGGGAGCAATCCCCATATTTAAAATTGATACAACATGCAAGATATTGCCAATATCATGGAAACATGACTACAATGAAAGATATAGTTACTCCATGAAAGAAGAAGATATCTCTAGCATCAGTTATTGAGCCACTCTTAGTTACAGATGAAGTTGTTGCCATGATGGAGTAGATAACATCTCAGTTTCAGTAGCCAATGTTGAGAATGGAGCAACCATTCCTAATCCTTAGAGCAGTGCATGTGAGTCCCAAATTCCATGTTTCTGCGTAAAGGGGAGATATTACACCAATCAGCGTTGGAGACAGATATAGTGCTTGGCAGAGCACATAGAGCTAGCACATGATTGTGCATTGAGTTGCAGTACTGAAGTGCGTGTACCAGACAGTACAACATAATAAAGAAACTTTGACGAAGATTGAAGATAGAAAGACTCATGTCCGTCAGCCAGACGGAAGCTTTGAGTCAAGACAGCAAGCCCAGAGTTTTGGAAAATATGGAAGGATTGACGCTTTTCCCTCGACGAGCTTGGCTTACCCAAGAGTAAAGTTGATTCTAACCTTTATCCTAGTTGCACGATGAGCTAGTGATATTGTTACTATATGTAGATGATGTATCTTTGACAGATGAAGAAAGCTCATCAGCTTTAACAAACTCACCACGAGGTTTGATGGAAAGACCTTAAATGTATTATTTCTTATGTCTTGAGGTTTGGTAGAGCCCGTAGAAGATCTTCCTTAACCAAGGAAGTATGCGCTAAATTAAAGAGGTTTGACATATTGAATATATATCCATGTACACACCCATGGAAACAAAATCGAAGCTCTTGGTTGACACTTCGCCAGAATTGATTGATACCACACTATACAAACAAATTATAGGATCGTTGATGTACCCGACGAACACCAGGCTAGATATATGTTTTGTCTTGGGTCATAGAACCTTACATGTTCACCTAGTTGTTGCAAAACATGCAGGATGAGGTACAACATGGCACATTAGATTGTGGTCTTAGTTATGGTGGAGATCATGACTTCACAATCGAAAGGGTATGTTGATTCAGATTGAGCCGGAAGTGCTTATGATAAAAAGAGCACTCGTGGATGTTGTTTCACCGTGGAGTCAACTTCATAGCAGGAGCAATTCAACATTGCCCAAGACGCAGTGCTTGGCCATACACGTTGCATATTCCACTTGTAGTTTACATGGCTTTTCAGATACAAGCTTGATCGACCATTTGATCTAGAGATGGAAGTCACCGTGATTCTATGTGGATGTCTCAAGTTGTATAAAACATGGAGAACCGTGTTCCATGAGATGAGTCGGGCTATCATAGGAGATCCCAGATCACTTCACTCCATGATATGATGTCAGAGGAGCTATTAAACCCACATGTTGGCTCAGATAAGCGTGTATTCAAAGTTCCCATTCTCATGTAAAGTTTAAATAATTTCTCGAGACAAGCTTGGTATAGTTTGAAAGGGGAGTAGTGTTGATGATAATTATATATCATAACGCGAGCTGCAGCTCCTTTTAGGATTTTATGAACATGTAATTCTAATGGTTAAGAACATGTGTTTTCTCCTTAAGAGAGGTCACAAGTTCAAATCCATTGTGGTAGGGTATGTATGTCTCGTAGACCTACCAAATCAAGCATGTAAGGGGTCCTGTCCCAAAGTCGTAAAACAAGGGGTCTTACACCACCTCTTGTATGGTCATGACCCAAAAATAGGTTTTCATTACATATCCTTTTTGAGAATCTTACAGATTCCCCGGTAGAACTCCAAGGTCCGAGCATGGACTACTGGCCAAAGTACCACGTAGAAGCTCCATTAGGTTTTATATCCTCAGAATCTCGCGGATTCCCGGCAGCTCCTAAGGATCACAGCATCTACAAAATGATGGTGTGTGCCAACTTAATTGTTATTGGTGATGATGAGCCGAAGCTAATTGTTGTGTTGATGTGCCGTTCTTTTAATTGTTGTGTGGATGTGCCGCCTTAATTTGTTGTATTTAATGTGGTCGCCTTAATTATTGTAAAGGATACCAAACCTCCTAATTGTTGTGCGGGATGTGCTGCCTTAATTGTTAGAAGATACCGCGGTCGTAGATGTGTCGCCTTTAATTGTTGTGATGTCACCATACCGATGAAGATATTCTGTACCGTGATGTGATAGATGTGTCACCACATTGCGGATGATGTAAGCTGACCTCGTAAGTTGAAGACTCTCATCAAAGCAAGTTGATGTTGATGATGCCCAAATTCCTTTGTGTTGTGATATTGCGTTGTTGATGTTAGAATTTGAAGTTGTTATTGATGATAATGATGTATTAGTGTTATACTTAATCCATGTTGATACAGATAAATGACTATTATTAACTTCACAGCCTTCTTACCGAAGATGATGTTCACAGATGATTAATCGCGAACTTCTTGTTGAAGATGTTGATGATAATTCAAAATTTTCATCGAAATAAGATGATGATGATGATATTTCAGCTATCGCTAAAGATGATGATGTTACTTTAATATGCTAAAGATGTTGATGATATTACTTTTAGCCTCATGTTAAAAAAGATGATGATGCTACTCCAACCTCCCAGAACATGATATTGATGATGAGAAAAACTCCATGATTTATAGATATGTCACCAATGTTCCAAGATGTTGATGATGTTGTCCCTCTTCTCTCTCTCTGATGTTGTTGTAGAATTTTATTGTTGAAGGGGGAGTGTTGAAATACGGAACCTAAAGAGTATTCTATCATTATTGATGGAAGAGTTCATTAGATCAACTCTTTTGCGGATTGATCATGTTGGTATTGTAAATGACCAAATACACTTTTGCAGATTGGACATAAACCCTAATTCTGTGTGTTAACAGGAGAAGTCAGCCCTGTATAAATAAAGGTGGTTATAACCACCCTAATGGAGGTGCCTGGAATTCAAAAGGAAAGACACTTCTCGCCTCACACCTACCGATTGTATAAATGTAAGAGGCCAAAGACCTCATTTGTATCATACCCACTTGATCACCGTGAGCTAAGTTTGGGAGCCGCATGAGAAGAAGAGAGAGAGAGAGAGAGAGAGAGGCATACTCCTACTTGGGAGAGAACTCTTCATTGTTTGAGTTATCTTCTGGCATTGTATTGGCTATCTATATTAAGCGTAGTTTTCTCCTACCCAGGGTTTCAGATAAATAATGCGGTCTCTTGTGATTGTGTATTTCTCAATGATCCTATCTATGCTATATGGTTATTCAGTGAATTGAAAAGAAACCTAATAATAGTTTAAACCTTACCAAATACCTTCCGTCCATATAAATTTATTTTAAGTCCCCCATAGTTTTGCCATTCTTCCCCGCACATTTAGTTTATTTTGAATTTTCATGTTTTGCACTCTTGTCTATGCAATTTTGCAAGAGAAAGATTTGTCAACGTCTCAGTATTTATCACATTTTTTGTACATTTTGTTGATAACATTGGCCTCCGGTCTCGAGGACCCGGATCATAGCCACCATAAGATCATCAAAGTTTGAGCTATATTTTGTAAACTTCATGAGCGTAAAAATTTCTACATACCCAGAGAATTTTTGTTGTAGGAAAACATATTTCGTTTCTTGGTTTTAATGGTGAAAGTGAGTACTTTTCATATAGCATGCAAACCACCATCTAGAGGCTTAAACTTTGTATATATGTTGCCATATATGTGTTTCTCTATGATGGGTATGCCTACATCATGTAGGTTGTTGTGTATATGCTTGTGTTAACTAGCTTTCATGCTTCCATGATTCCTTCTTTCTCCTTATGTCACTTTCTTTGTGTCCTTCAACCCCAATCTTAAGTTATCTAAGGTGGGATGTTAGACACTCAACATCGAGTTAGTTTTAAGCTAAACTTTGGTCTAATGTGTATTTAAGTCTAGTGTGTTTTTAGTTTGTTTTTTAGTTTGTTTTATACATTATTATAATAATATGTTAGTCAGCCATGCATCTACATGTACCAACGAGAGAGATTCAACAACACAACATCTTGGTGATGTTAATGACACTTTATATATGTCTTAACATCTAATTCACCGGCCCATGATCTCTATTTAAAGAGCATGGAGGTTATTAGTCATATAATGATTGATAGATGTGTTAATGTTTATGACATTATTATAATTCTTTACTCTTCAATAGATAAGAGCATAATAATAAGAACAAGATCACTCCAGGAAATACACATTCACAAAGAGACACAAAGATTTATCCTCGGGAACCCTCTAGGGAAGAAAACCCAACAAAACTTCCTCTCTTTATCATAAATAGCTGTGGGGTAAACAATGTTCAAGAGATAAACTCAAACCAACACGTATAGTCCTCCCCAAGAGATGCTCTACCCTTCTTCTCCAATCGGTAATTGCAAAGTCTTTGCCTCATAAGAGAATCCGAAAGCAAGTGAGTTGTGTGTTTGAAGTGAGGTGCCAACCTCTTATTTATACAAGACTATCACATGTGAAAGGTCACAATCAAGTGTATCGCATCTTCTTCACCTCCGGGTGGGTAAACTCCAATTCCTTTAATTCACTCTCGCCTCCAATAATTGCTATTCTACTTATTCCTTTAACACCGTCCGATGACCAATCCGCGAAAAGGGATTTGGTCCTTATATTAATTATCGGCATATGATTAACCCTCAATGGGGATTAATCCAATAACAAAATAATAATAACATTACGATTAATCCTCAATACTTAATCCAATAATACAATAAGAATGCCTTTCGCATTACATTATTTCAACAATTCCCCTTAACAATAAGGGTATGGGCATTCTTCATCAAGACGCTGGTGAGAGGTTTAAATCATCGCTGGCATCCGGATGACGTGATCAGCCAATATCATCTGAAAACATTGTTCAGTACATTTGGCGAGTCATCGTCTAAGTTTTCTTCATCAATAAAGATCATCATTCTCGAAAGAATGCTATCAAATATCTCCGTGATCAAATATGTATCGCGAAAAAATGATACCTCATCACAAATTAGGTCGCTACCAGACTACACTAGCTCAATGTCACGGGCGCATTGCCGTAGCCCGGTTTACCATTGTTTCTATCGCCTTAACAACTAGGTCGTCGGCAAGTAATATCATCATCTCAGCTTGTATTTCCAACTAGGTCTGTTGAACTGGGCTAACGCCATGCTTTACGTCTAACAACTAGGTCAAGCATGACTCATCTTGCTTTACCGCCAACAATCAGCGGCTCAAGCAAAGGAACGTATCAACATGTTGCTTATGTCTAAACAACGAGGTCGGTTTGCAGTAATCATCTTGCTGGCGTCTAACAACTAGGTCAAGTAAGAACGACGACGCGCGCTTTACGCCCAACAACTAGGTCGTAGTTACACATCATCATCCTGCTTTAGGTCTAACAACGAGGTCGGAAGGGATCACACCTGCCATGCTTTACGCCTTCCATCACGAGGCTCCAAGCATGACTCATCTTGCTTACGCCTGAATACCGCGAGTACGTAAGCAAGATCAATACCTGCCGTTTTACGCCTATTGTTGCGTTGAAGCATGACTCATCTGTTTGCATCTAACAACAGGTCGGCATGATTCATCTGTTTAATGGCTCAACAACGAAGCCGGGCGTTGATCGTTAATTTGACGGCGTTTAATGCCTAACAGGTCGGCGCATGACTCATCATCTTGCTCTTTACGCTCTACCGGTGGGGTCGGGCGAAGAATGCATCTACCCCTTCGTAGGTCCTTTCGTGAGAATACCAAGTTTATTCAAAGTGTCTCACAATGATAGAGGCTTAGCTGTCATTATCGCTGAACTCCGCTCATCCAAAGTAATGTAATCGGATTTCCAAGGTCTTCTCGCATTCATGTCGCGATGAAATGATAGTTTCTGACTTGCAAAGCCTGACCGGCTATGGAATATATAGGATTCTCCGTCATTTTAATGCAAATTGATTGTCACATAGAATCGCCATACCTCATTCCAACCAAATAGGTTTGTCGCCAGAACTCAAAGCCATATAGCTTCATAAAATGCAATACGTGGCAATGCATCGCCGTATTAGAGAGCAACACCGATTGCTTCCTACTCGCTTATGAGATCATAGTCGCATCCCAACCCAACAAGATCCTAAAGTACTTTTCTCACGCTAAACGCTTCCAATTTCACTCAATATATCCACTCAAGCAGAAGTCATGATCTCCATTATAATAGACACCATAATCCGACTGTGACTTTGGTACCTCATCACATGTTTTATGTACCCACTGGTGAACATCGCCCAAATTTCTACCAAACTCCACTCCAAGGTGTCGCACCTAAAACAGAGGTCTCAAATCAGTGTTCATCAGTACATCAATGATCCAATAATCATTCACAAAGTGGCATCTATCAAGTCCTGACGGGCATCACCAACAACTTCACTTTGCTTCCATGGGAGTATTCATGGACTTTAATTCTAGCATGTCGACCCTTTAAGATTTCTCAATCGCACTTCGCTATTATGAAGATTATTTCCCATCACATACCTAAAGATCTAAGAAGTAATGCATTAGGCCATGTCTTTCATTTCAAATTCTACTTCAAGAAGTCTATAAGCTTATATCTCGTGGATGAGCTTTCTTCTCCGCCATATGGACATCCACATAGGGCTGCATAGTATTACTGGTTCATATCCATGATCTTGAAGTAGAGATTGTGGATCTCATAACACTTTGGTAAAGCCTAAGCTCAGAACCTGCCTATTATACGGCCATATCGTCCCCGGGAGCTATCAATCCAGCATAAAGTGTTTTCTTCAATCGACAAACATGACTTCCCCGCTTTCAACCGAATCCTGGGGTTGCTCTATATATACTCTTCAATAACACCATTCAAAAGTTGTCTTCACATCCATCTAGTGCCTTCTATTTCATCTTGGCAAAGAAGAGTTATAATGGTCTCTGATCAAGTGTATTCACAAGAGCTAATACTGCCTCTTTCATAGTCGTATTCTTCCTTCGAAAAGACACGAAGCATAAATCTTTGCTTTATATTTGTCACTCTATCAAGAAGATACTTTTGATCCTTGAAGAGCCATGATACCACATCCTACTTTTTGGTCCGGGAATAATTTCTCATACATCATTTTTTATTATGGATTGTATTCCTCTGTCACAGATCTGCCTATCATTCCTTCTTTTTCTGGATGGCTTCTTCAAAACACATGGGTTCTTCATCAAGTAGATTGCACATCAAAAGCCGTGTAACTGGAGAATCACTTTGGTCTCTTCAATTGCCTTGTGGTTCCTTCTCGAGTCACCATACTTCTCTCCATCTTGAATAAGCTCTCACTTCAAGTGTGCTTTTTATGGAGAAGGTCATTTGAGGAGGTTCTTGAACTTCATATATCATGATCTTCGTGAGTCTCCTCATGGGAAGTTATGACTTCCTTTACAAGTTCTGCAACTCTAGGAAATTCCCTCACAGATTCTCATTGCCTCCGATTTACATAGTTCTTCTTTCATATACCTCTTCAAGCTAACATCTTCTCACATTTCTTAAGTGCAACTTCTTAATGTATGATCAATGGCCTCATGATCTCAATATGGCGGTGACCAGTGCATGTAGATTCTCAAGGGCTTGGATACCTCACAGATCCCACACAAGTATTCCCTCTTCCAGAGGGTTCCAGCCTTTTATTTCTTTTCTCTTTCGGGTATAGGGATAACACCCGACAGCCAAATATTTTGAGATGGCTTTACCTCTAGTTTCTTTCCAAAGTGAACATTTCTCCTGGGGTCTTGAACCCAAATGCAATTCATGATAGTCTCGTTTCCGCATTATAAACAAATGCTTATAGCTGCTTTTTCCCATAATCACAGAGGAAGATCTTGATCGTAACGTGGTCTTCACAACTTCCTATAATCGTTTCTATTCTTCCTTTCTTTCTACCACACTGCGTTTTGTATTGGGATCTTGATTCCAACATTTTTTGCAGAAGTTCACGAGCTCTTTGAGGTATATTCTCCTCCATTATTCCAATTCGGTATCTTAATCTTCCTTAAGTACAAAAAGGGTTCTCCTTCTTTATCAAGGCTTTAAATCTCTTGATCTTGCTGAATACTCTTCAAATATATCCAGTCTTTACTTAGAATAATCATTAATGAATGATACATAGTATACATACTCCATTTTGAGGATGATGGCATTGGGCCACATACATCAATGAATGAATTCTAGGACTCCTTCTACCTTGATATCCCTCTTCGGAAACAGGTTCTGACGTTCTTCCCTTGTGCATTAATCCATCAAGATATGCCTTCTTCATGGCTGGTCACCTTGAGTTCCGTAAACCCGTGATGCCTTTGGTGGTATATGTATGGTAGTACTTTGTAGCTTGATGTGAGCTAATCTTCTAGAATTCACATGGATTCTTCAATAGCGTAATGCAACTCTCGAGTGACCCACCTTCTTCTTTCCATTGATGATTGTTTCATTTATGATTTTGCCTTTTACACGCTATTTCTGAAACCTTCTCTATAGCTTCCTCATTTGACTTGGAGCAAGGTCAACAAACAACAAGTAAGAATAATATCCTTCTTGAATATAAAGCAATAATCATGATTCTTTAGAGCTATCACTTATAGTTTTAAAGATTAAAGGTAAGGAATATATCATTTTAAATGAGGTCAACACTCTCATAGTGTTGTGGACCAAGCATTCTTCCATGGAAACCCTGAACTAACACACGAGGTTTCTCAGAGAGGAGGTTATCATATCAAAGCAGTATTTACATCTATATTCACATGCTATCAAGTACAATATTATTTTAATTTTAATGCATTGATATCTCAACTAAAGTCAACAGCTCGTCATGTGTACTTTTGAATCTTATCAAATTGATTAATCAAACCTAGAGCCTTGTCCTCAAGAATGATTATTGCTTGTTTTTCTTCCAGTTCTCCTTCAAGTGATTTATGCTTCAACCTATCTTCCTGCATTCAAGACAATACGCTAACTTGACAAAAGGTTATGTTAGAGGATAAGCTCTGTTGATCAACTTTTAATCATTTTAATGATTTGATCATAGCTCAAACATGCAAAATAATCGACGATAAATTACAAATAAAATAGATATTAGGAATAATCACAATCTAGGTTGCATCACTCCTCCGAATGTGTTGGATCTTAAATTCTTCCTCATCTTAAGATCCTTCTGATCTTGGGTCCTTCCTCGATCTATGGCAAAAGATCCCTTCTCCTCAAATACTCTTTAGGGTTTAAAAATTAACCATATGTGAGTACATAACTCTGATAGTATTTGCGTAGTGGCTCCATCCGTAGCACATAATCTACCTAAAACTTCAAGAGGATTGCAACTGGTTCTACTATCATGAATCAGAACTCGGTAATCAGAATCCCATACTTAGGGTTTTGCGAGGAAACCCTAATTTTTCAAACTTCTCAATTTTTCTGAAATTCCCAATTCAGGAATGATGCTGCCAGTCAGGCGAGTTAGCTTTTGCAGTCGAAATTTCGAAAATCAACTTTTACCCCTCAAACTTTATCTGTGGATTTATGGACTGTGCTTATGGTTTTCTGCACTTCACACCGGTTTTCCTCGGTTTTTGGTACTTTGTGAAACTAGGCTCTTCCTAAAGATCTAGCCATACACCTAAAAAGGTGTTTGAAGTGCACTCATCCTTTGGGGAGGGTACGTACTTCTAGATGTTAGGAGTCAAAATACTCACTTTTGCAAAACCCTAATTTTGGGTATCAGAATAAAGGACGTTTTCTTTCTCCTCTAAAATTATTGTGCTTCCTTCTGTGTTGGCTCTCTCCTTCTAATACCATGTTAATGCTTATGCCACTATTATAGTTCTTTTCACTTACATAACAGTGCATAATAAGAACAAGATCAATCAGAAATACACATTCACAAGAGAGACATAGCATTTATCCCGAGAAACCCTCAAGGGTAAGAAAGTCCTAAAGAAACTCTTATCATAAATAGCTAAACAATGTTCAAGAGATAACTCCAAACCAATACAGATAGTCCTCCCAAGATGTTACCTTCTCTCCAACTTGTAATTGCAGCCTGCCTCATAAGAGAACAAATGAGCAAGTGAGCTGTGTGTTTGAAGTGAGGCCCTACCCTCTTATTTATACAAGACCTGCATCAAAGGTCACAACCGCGGTCACCTTCACCTGGGTGGGTAAACCCACCTTTAATTAATTCTGGGTCCTCCATAATAACTGTTGGGGCCGACTTCTTATTCTGCCCTTTGTAATTGTCCAATGACCAATCCGCAAAAGGGGATTTGGTCCTTATACAATTACCGACATGATTAATCCTCAATGAGGATTAATCCAATAACAAAAATAATAATAATGACATGATTAATCCTCAATGGGGATTTAATCCAATAATAAAATAATAATAAGAATGCTCTTCGCAGTTACATTATTTCAACAAGATGTTCTAATGTAAATTATTGTCTGCATTAATAAATTGCATTTAATGTCATGGACTATCCCTCATTGAGGGTTTTTAACCATGTAAATGTTGGTGTGACTATATTTAGTATGTGTGTGAGTGAATGTCTTAAAATGTGTTCAACTCAATGTGATTATATATGTTTCTCCAACATGGTATTAGTGAAAATGTGATATTCTTTCCTTATGATCAAGATCATGATATCCTATGACAACTATGGAAGGATTTTTCTATGGATCAAAGTTTGAGTTCATCCTTTGCACAATTGGCCGGATTTTCCTATGAATCAAAGTTTGAGTTCATCCTTTACACAATTGGCCTTAGTAATTGTCTTCAATGCATGAATATTTGTTTTGTTTCTACAATTTACAAGCATTTTTGGGCCGAGTGGACCATTCCATTGCATATGAAATGCCTTTCATTTTATTTGCAAAGGCATTCATTTGCTCAAGATCTTCTCTCCTTTCTCGTGATTTGAAAAATAGGTAAGATCTTTTGATTTGTAAAGTTTTTATGTAAATTTTTCCCCTCCCTTTCTAAAGTCATTTGTTTTTTTGGGTAAGTTTGTGATACTTGTCGATCCACTTGTGTTATTTTCTTTGTGCTATGAGTGATCGTAGCAAATAAAAAACAATCAACTTTCTTATCCACTATGGCAGCAAATAAATTACAAAAAGCCTTTTTGAAGTCGAAATTAAAGAAAAGGAAGGCTACGATCACTATGGCAGTTGATTTTTATAAGAAAGTTGCTTATCCACTATGGCAGACTTCTTCACCATCACATCTTCATCACCATCATCATCTTCATCACTTCTGCTACTCAATTCTCCTGGCTCTCCTTCAGAATACACATTCTTTCCCATACTTGCAATATTGTTGCTGCCATTACCTATACAACTGCCAACAGTGACGTGATCAAATGAAAAGACACCCTCTCCTTTTATTTTCTCCCTTTTCTCCTCTTTTGCAGCTTGGACCACTTTCTCTACAACCCTCAAAGGTTTACCTGCTTCCTTTTTCCTTCTGCTGATATGGCAGCTTCCTTATCAACATCCACATCATCAACAAAATGCTACACATCACTCCCTTTCACAGAGTCTTCATCAAAGTACCTACAATTTTCTTTATCTACTTCTGCAAATCCCAAGATTTGCTTCTCTTCATCTTCTTCAATTTTCCTTTTGTAATTGTCTTTCTCATTACCTTCAATTTCTCTTCTGCTTATGCTGCCTTTTCCTTACTTCACATCTGCAACTTTCTTTGAATCTGCATTGTTTTCCCCTGCTTCCTCCTCATTCAGTGTCTTGCCTTCTTTGACAGGTTCCTCATCATACTTTGGCTTTAAAATCCATTCTTCTGGAAAGGCAAGTTCTTCTTCTAATCCCTTCTCTTCCAGCTGCCCACTTACTTTCTTACTTAGACCACTATCTTTGTTTAATTTTGCAGCTTGCAAAGTTGCCTCTTTCTTCATTCTTGCTACCAAACTAGCAGTGTTCACATCCTCTCCATCTCCCTTAATTTCTATTACAACATTACAAGAGTTGTAATATGTTTTCACTTCTATTGGAGTGATTTCCTCATCCAGTTCTTTATGCTCTTTAAATGTGCTATCCACCACATGCACCACTACATCTACTTGCGTGCTATATGCAAGTTTTTCCTCATCCTCTTGTAGGATTTTTGCTGCAGTTATCTCTGAATCATCCTCACTCACATCATCATCTTCTTTTGTCAAATACTTAACAATGTGCTCACCATCTTTAAGAACTTCTTCACCAAAACAATTTTGTTCATCTACTTCTATAATATTTAAATTTGTTTTTCCCTATCATCTTCGTTTTCATCTTTCATCCCTTTCCCTCTGCTTATACTCATACTAAGGAACTTTGGCACCTTCTCAATGTAGCCTTCATCTTTACTCTCATATTTTGCAGCTTCCATGCTGCTTTCTACACCTGCACGTTCATAAACAACCAAATTATCAGAGGAAATATGGAACTCTACAGAATCCTTCTCCATTTCCCTTATTGCAACTTTAATAGCTTCATCAGCAACTTCAGGGGTTGTCTCCTTCTCCATCGCTCCTACCACCGCTATGGTAGTATCATCACCCTCTTTATCATGTCTATCACACTCAGATTCTTCAGGAATGTAGGAGTTCTCATCTCCACAACTCAAATTTCCAATGGTGGTACTTTTAAGTTTTAACTCTGCCCTCATCTTCCCTGACTCTCAGAGTTGTCTTCTCTTCAATTCCTTCAATCTCTCCTACAATATTTTCCAACGTTACTGCTGGCTTCCCAACATCAACCGTAACCTTGTCTGTGGCTGGAGGGTCCTCATGCACTACTCTTCCTTTCATCTTTTCTTCAATTAACTTCATTTCTTGGCTATCTTGCAGCATTTCTTACTCCAAAAATCTTTTCTTACCAAACATGGTTCCAAATTCACTTTCTTCTACCAGTTCACCTACTCCATTTATAATAGCATTCTGATTGGCATCCTTTTCATCAGCATCTTCAAAATTTTCTTCATTTTTTGCAGCATAATGGCTGCCTTCTTCTTCACTCGCAATATTAACATGGTTGCTTTCTTCTTCCTTTGTACGTGCACATACACAAACATCAAAATCACCAAATAATTTCAGTGCCTCCATGGGCATGTTCTCCAAGGCTCCTTCATTTTCTGTCTTAAGTTTGATGATTTTACTATAATCATCATCATCTTCTTCAAATTTCATATCAGATTCCAAAACATCATCACAATACAACATTAAAAGACAAATTCCCCCATGGAACCTGCTCCAACATTTCACCTTCTTCTACTGCACATTCAATAATGTCATCATCATAAACATAATCCCCATCTTTACTCCAATGTTGCTCATTATCTTCAAATTCATCATATTTTTTATCATCTATCTCCTCTTTTATGAGGTCTTCCAACAATCTCTGTTTACCATTATCGTGCACATTAAATGCCCTAACATGGCATGGCTTCTATCCCTGCTCCAGAACTTCCAACCTTTCCACAACTAATTCACATGTAGCTAAAACTTCATCCTCACTCCAAGTCTTTTTACCTCCCACTAATTTTCTCAACGCTTGACCTTGACTTATGGTTCCTTCAATTCCTTGTGCTGCTTCCAAAGTTTTCAACTTAACCATCATTTTACTCAAACCTTCACAGGCTTTATTCAAGGCCTCTTTCTTATAGGACCTTCTTTTGCTGAAACTCCCAATCCTAATTCTTTTTCTGTTAGCCATCTCGTGTTGATACTCCTACCTGCTTAACTTGTTTGATATGGTAGCTCTATCCACTGGAGCTATCACTCTTATATCCACTAGCAGATGTTCAAATCTGCACTACAATCTTCAAATCTCAATTTGGGTTTCTTTCATTCCAGCTCTCAAGCCCCCTAACAGCCACCAACAGAAACTCCTATTCTGCCCACAATTCTTCAAATCCACAAGGTAGAATTTCCTCACTTGTTTGCACCTTCAAAACCCCACAGCCTCTATCCAACCACAGCTGGAGTTGTCTTTCTCAAACACCCACTTCTCAATTTCTCCAGCTGACTTTTCTACAACAGTTCTACCCAACTCCAACTCTTGTTGGAACTTCTGTCTTCTCAACCCTCTTACAGAATTTAAATCTACCTACAAATTCCCAAACCCACAATGGGATTTCTCCTCTTTAACTACATATAACTTCAAATCATCAACAGCCTCTACCCAATTGCAGCTGGAGTTGTTCTTCTTCCTCCCCCTACAACTCTACCCAGCAACCTCAGCGGTTGAAGCTGCAATTCTTTAGCAGTATACACCTACTCTGATCCTCAGACCAGTTTTCCCTCCACTTTGCTGTGTGGATCTCCTCTTTCTCACCAACAGCTCTCTCCAATGGTTGTTCTTCTCTGTTGGATACTCCTACTCTGATACTAATTGATATGATCGAGACCTCGGTCCATTGCAAAATGTCGCAACCACCTCAGCACAACAAAGGCACAACAGGCCCTGAGTTCTCACTTCCCCTTTAATTGATAAAATCCAAATACACAGAAACACAAGAGAGCACAATAGGCTCTGAAATTAACGTAAACACAGACTAATGCTCAGATGCACAGCAAACCAAACACAACATTAAGCATACCATTCAAACCATCACATACAGAGAAAGATTTATTTCCTCATCATTTTGGGCTCAACAAGCCTTCTCTATTAATATTCAGAAATTAACAATTTGACACTAGCAGTGTCGCTTTCTCTTCTCTAAATACAGATGGGTGCACAGACCCTTCAATTCTTCTCTAAAATTTTAGGCCTGCTGGTCTAAGTCTTAGTTAGGCATTTACAATAACTTTCAATTATTTTTTATAACGAAATTTTCACTGTAACTACTGCATCGACTTCTTCTTCTGCAACTTTTCTTGTTTTTTTTCTTCTAGCTCCTTTTTCCACCTTTGTTCTGTTCTCTTTCCTCTCCTATTTCTTCATCCCATTTCGTCTTCTTATCCTGAGCTGCCTCTCCTTACTCCTCTATTTCTTCGTTACCTTCACCAACAAAGGTTCCTCACTTCTTTTCGTTCTGCCCACACAAATCTCCTCCTGGGCCTCATAATAATACTTCCCCGTTCTACATTCATGGCTCCAAAATATTAAAGCGGGTTCTTTTAAATGATGCCATACACACTCATCCATCTACCACATTTAATTAAAACAAAGGAATTTGATTAAAACCCTGCCAAAATGCATATATACACGGGGCAAGACAGTATAGCAAAATCAGACAACTAGTGTCCAGACTCCAAAGTTTAGCTTGAATGTAATAAATGTGTGAATTCAAGTTAACTATTAGAGATAAGACGCAGATATTAAGATAAAATTGCTTGGTTCAGCAACTTCCACGAGGATCTGACCAAAAAAAACACCAGTGATACCCACATGGGACTTCGGTGTATGATTTATAGAAAACATAATCCAGGGCCATCATATAATACTATAATAATAATGCTTCAAACTGCCCTGCCATATTAAATAAATCAAATAGCTAACCATCTTTATCCATTAGTACAATAATTGCAAAATTACTAGGAAACAGCATATTTTCTGGTTAAGAGAGTGTTTTTCCAAAATTGCTACCAGATGCATTCAAAGAGATTTTTCTCCCTGGTCGTATTACAAATGGCTATCCTTGGTTGATTATGATGTGAAAGAACAAATTGACCAAAAACAAGATTCCTGACCTTGGTTGATATAGTGGAAACTCTATGAATAAGAGCAACGCAATCCAGACCTGACCGTATAAGAATCCTGGGGATTTTCCTCGAGTTCTAAGGGTTCTCGAAAATGGCATAGGAGGTCCTAAAAGGCCCTACCTCTGCATAGCTCAAGGTCCTGAAAGGTCATACCTGATTATAATGTCCTGTCAAGATGGACACTCTTGCCACTGTAAATTTCAATTAACTTTGTTGCATCAGGACTGCATTTCACATACTTGTCAACGAACTTTAGATTGCCCAACTGAAAGGCATCAGCTAGATTAGGAAGACGCTCGGAAGGTTGCACTGCGCTTCTAAATTTGAGCACCTGGAGACGAGACTTGAGCCTACCCTCTACACTGTAACGGAGGAGCATAGGATACTTTAAAATAATATTTGCTGGAAGCTGAGCAGTGTATATCAAGAAGTCCATGTTCTTCTGCATCTTATCCGTAGAAATATTCAGTACTTGTGGGTTCTTCCAAACAAGCTCCTTGATCTCTTCTTTAAGGAGACCAAAACTTGCCAAATGCATCATTCTCCTTTCCCAGATTTGAGGCCCATCACTATAAATCAGAAGATGAGATGCCTTTTGAAAAGCCTTCGAGACAGAGGCTTTTGATTCCCACATGCTTTGAAGATATTGGATGTTGGGTTTCAGTGTTTTGTCCAGATTGCTGCCAAGCACTCTGGGAAATTTGGATATGAGGTTTACCAAGTCTTTTCCAGTAATGCCCGATGTTTTAAAGAGCTCAATCTTGGGCTTCAACTGCCGGTCAGTTTTGAGACAGAGGACAGTTGGGTGTTCAATAATGATCTTGCTTACCTGCTCTTCTGTGCATCCTGAATCTCTCAAGAGCTTAACAACTTCCCGGGCTGTATGAGCGGATCTGCATGCCAACAGGGTTGGATTTCTTCTGAAGATAACTGGCAGATCTGACTGGCACAGCCCACAATCTTTTAGTAAGAATTCTGAAATTTCTGGCTGTGGGTTCCTTGTGGGTGTTTCATTATTAGCAGCAATGGATGTAGAAAGCAGTGATGGTTTTAAGAAAGTAATGTGTGGAAACGTTGCAGTGCGCAGGTGGTGAAGAAGAGGAGATGTAAGTGATGAAGACAAATACTTACAGAACAACATGGCCATTGCACTGGATCACAGCTCTCTCAAAAATAGATGAGAATGAACGAATATTTAAGTGAAGAACATAAACATAACCCTAGCGTCAGTACAAACGGGCTGAGGGATGATGTAGATTAGGGTTTAAGGTTTATGAGGTCTCCGTGCTTTAACATATTTATATGTTTCTCCCGTGAACTTAACAGCTTTCACAAAGTGGGCAAACCCGTTGAGGTAATGATTTTTAAAGGAATTGAAAAATGAAATGGTTTTTTATGCTTTCTAGAGACTCTGAGCTATGTTGAGGAAGGTGGATTATAAGTAGTGGGATTATTTAGTCTATAATTTATCTATTACAGCGTTGACTGTTGTGTAAGTTGGATATTGCTTGCCAGTTATCCCTTCATTGATTGTGAATGAATGATTTTTTTTTGGACATATCAACTTTACTTTTTATTGTAGGATGAGGTTTTTTTTAAGGGGAAAATTTCTCAATTATATAATATATAATTTGTTTTCAAAAGAGTAGGTTACAAGCGTAGCTATGGAGAATCTAAAGTATGGGTAAAAGAAGAAATATATTTCGCCTATAGCGGTCTTTCGGCCTGCAAAGGGGGAAAGTTCATATGTGGGAAGTGACAAAGAAAAAATAAACAAGAGAATGTTGCTAAGAGTCTGAGAGAGAGCTAGCATAAAAATATTTTTCGAAAACACAGAAGATTTATGAGACCAGGAGAAAACTCCAACTTTCATATCGAGAAAGTCCGATGAGGAAGGAGGAAGATTGATCTTAAAAAAGAGATAGAAAGAGGGGAGGGCCCTCATGGCCATCTATCCAGAGGTTGTAAGATATGATTCCTACTTTTTTCTGGAGCGCTGCCTTTAAAAGTTGATCAGCAGATTTGTTGTGCTCACGATATATGTGGTTGTAGCTGAGTTTTTTTTAAGTGGGTTGTAGTAGTCTAATTATGTCCTTCCAAGCCAAGATGGAGATAGCTTGGAGATTGCCCTTGTTGCTCAACCACTCAATAACAACTCTGGAATCCCCGAGTACCTGGAGGACTTCAATGTGGAGTCTGGAGGCCAAGTATAGTGTGGCCCGGGCGCCCAAAAATTCTGCCCTGGTATTGGTGCACAAACCACAGTTGAAAGTCCATTTGTAAACTGTGTTTTGCGATATTTTGATTAACCCTCCAGCTCCACTCTGAGAGCCATTTGAAAGCGTTGCTCCATCGAACCATTCTGTAGGAGTGTCTTCTAAATGAGAATCATTCCAAGATTTAAAATTTCCAAGAGCTTTGTAAGCTGCAGCACTTGTGGAAGGGGTCCCATTTTCAAAAATAGTTTTAATTCTTTCCAACCAAATAGTCCAGTAGATTAGAGGTGGAAGATGTAAGTGAATGTGTTCCCTTTGGGCCCAAGAGTCAAAACAGTCCAAGAGCGTAGTCCCATCCCATATGGATTGAAGTTTTAGGACCAATGCAATTTTCTCCCATACCTGTCTAGTGAAATGGCACTTGATAAATAGGTGATCTGCAGTTTCAGAATCAATGTGGCATAGGTGGAAATAGTTTGGCACAGACCAGCCCTTTCTTAGAACGATGTCCCAAGTGTTTGGATTGTATGCAGTCAACAGCCATGTGAAGTATTTTATCTTGGGCGGAATGTACCAGGACCATAAGTGTTTTCTCCATCCTTTGAAATTTGTGTGCCAGTGCGAATTTGTGATGGTTGCATACATATTTTGGACAATGAGATTACTTGAAAGATCGCCCCCCGACCACTATAGCAAATCTTCTCAATTAGATAGATGTATTCCTAATTGTGTGAGGGCCGAGCAAAAATTGTTCCAGTAGCGTGAAAGCTCTGTGTTGAGGTCGAGTGATACGTTGGTAATCCAACTGTCAGGTAGAAAAGCCGATCTGGAGGTGTCATGAATTTGATAGAGGTACCAAAGGATTTTTGAATGTAGATGTGTTATCAGCTATAGGTATAATGTACTTGTGGCATCCATTCCAAGTATACGATCACGACCAAGAGCAATAGATTGCCCCCATCCTGGAAGCCAGCAGAGCCAGCGAGTGATCAAATGTTTAGATTTCGTGATATTCCTCCAGAAAAATGAGGTCGATATGGTGGTAGTCATCTCCGAAAATAGCCAGCTATTGATTGTGTGGTGGCAAAGGTATTTATCAAGGATTACGGAATGTCAAATGCCAGGTAGATTCAGCACGCGCCAGAGTGAATTGGCCGCAAGTGCTTGACTAAAGTGAAAAAGATTTTGAATCCCCCAACCTCCCTTTTGTTTTGGTTTAGCCAGAGCTTGCCAATTGCAGAGCTGTTGTCGGGAGTGACCAGAGCAGCCCGACCAGAGGAAGTTAAAAATCATCTTGTGGAGTTTTGAGAGGACCGTGGCAGGGATGACAACTAGGGCCATCCAATACACAGCCTTTCCTTCAAGGACAACTTTGATAAGAGTAAACCGACCTCCAAGAAAGAGCCACCTCGTGCACCAGTGGCCAATCCTTTTTTCCACTTTGGCAAGTAGCCAGTTCCAATCCGATGGATTTTAGGAGTCTGATTTTAAATGGTAGCCCAAGTATTTGAGACTGGGGGAAAGAGGAGCAAAAGAGTAGGGGAAGATACATTTTATTTGGTCCAAAGAATGTTGATGTAAATTTGCAAAGTGAAAAGTAGATTTGTCCTAATTGATCGTCCAGCATGTGGCACTGCAGAAGTTGATTAAGATTTCTTTTATTTCTATCCATTCCTGAAGAGTTCCATTAATCATGATGAGGACGTCGTCAGCAAAAAGGAGATGCAAGATCTTGATGGTCCTGGACACCTTTATTCCAGTGATCTTACCTTCAACTTGGCTTGATTTGAGGAGCAAGCTCAAAGCTTCCATAGCCAATGTGAAGAGAAGAGGAGAGAGGGGACAGCCCTGCCTCAGTCCTCTGCCAATACGAAAGAAAGAGGAGGATTCGCCATTGACCAAAATGGCAAGGTTAACACCGACCACACAACTCATGATCCACTTGATCATTGAGTGGTTGAAGCATGTCTGAGCTAGAATCAATCTAAGAAAATCCCAATCAATGCAATCAAAGGCCTTTTTGAGATCCAATTTGAGAAAAAGCACCTTGGAATTCTTAGATTTGATACTGTGAATGCACTCCTAAGTAGTGCCAATAGCGTCTAGAATCTATCAGCCTTTTAAAAACCCCAATTGTTCTTTCGAAAGAATACGAGAGAGTATGGGCTTGATCCTAGTGGCCATAATTTTGGAAATGAGTTTATAGCAAAGATTGCAGAGAGAAATAGGCTTATAATTGCCAAAGGAAGAGGAAGTAGCAGCTTTAGGTATAAGAGTAAGGAAAGTTGAGTTTAAAGCATCAATCACATTTCCTCTAAGTCTAGTGTCCTCCACTAGCTCCAGTAGATCTGGACCAACCAAATCGAAAAAGTGCAAATAAATATCTACCGTCCAGCCATCTGGGCCTGGACTTTTGTCCTTGGAGAAGGATTTTAGAGCAACTAAAATCTCGTGTAGCATGCAAGGGCTATCTAGAAAAAGTGCATCTTCCCCCAATATTGTGTGTGGGAAGAGTCTAGCCACCGATACTAAAGTCTGCAGATTCGCAGAGGAGTTTTGCTCAAAGAAAGGCTTGAAGTGTTTAAATGTTGCAGATTTTAATGCTTACTGGCCTTTGTGAAGAGATCCATCCTCAGCGATGACCTCCCATATGTGGTTTATACTCCTACATGAGTTGGCGTATTTATGAAAGTATTTGGTGTTGATATCACCACACTTGAGACAGTTTGATCTATAGCGTTGTCTCCACGTAGTTTCATCTTTTAAAAGTAGTTGGTTCCGCTCCGATTCAAGTCCCTTTAATACATGACAACCATCTCCAATGGTCCCCGCGCTGACTTCTATAAGTATATGAGCCCGAATTTCTTAATCGAGAACAAGTAACCTTTGTGTGTTGTGTTGTCGATAAGTAGCAACCCATGATTTTATGTGTGCTTTAAGACTTTTGAGCTTCCATACAAGTCGATGTTGAATGCATGGTTCAGAAAAAAAAAAATGTGGATTCAACACATAGTGGAATGCATAGGTAAAATATTTTACTTAGTACTTGTGGGATCTCTTTGTTTTATTCTTTTGGATGAGGATACACATAGTGGAATGCATTTGTAAAATATTTTACTTAGTACTTGTGGGATCTCTTTGTTTTATTATTTTGGACATATCAACTTTCCATGGTAGGATGAGGATACACATAGTATGCATAGGTAAAATTATATATTTGTTGCACCTCGTGTTTGTTGGGAGAGGTGTTGCACCACATGAAATGCAAAGGGACAAGGTTGGTTGCACATTGTAATTTTTGTCATATTTATAGTGTGTAAAGCGCAATGTTCTACTTTAACCAATAATCATTGATACACTATACATCTATATAACTATATATTCTTTATATGAAGTTGATAACATTTACATATTTTTTAATATTATTAACTAAAATATGAAAATTTTAAATATGAAATATAATACAGATCTAACAAATAGGTAGAATTTATGGTTCTATCATGTGATGTCAAAAAAATCTTTAAAATAAAAATATAAGTGTAACACACTCAACTCCTAAATACCCCTTCTAGGGATGGGGCATCAATTTTTTGTTCTTCCTAAGTATCTCAAATCCTAATTCTAGGACCTACGTTGGTTACTGCTCGCCATGAGCTTTCTAACGGTCGCCACCGCACTAAAATTCGAGCCTTGGGCCTGTAAGTTATGGCCTCCCGAAGTTACCGGAGGAATTATTAGTTGGGGTCTTCGGCGTTCGACGTTGAACATACATTTTTCCTAACCCCGAATTCCTGAGATCTCGCCACGTGGCCTTAGTCATTTGATGGTTTACACTGAACCTCCCTTTCTTTTGGTGTTCGGCGGTCGACAATCAATGGTCAACATCCTACTTTTTTATTGTTTCGACGATCAACGATTGTCGTTGAACGTTCGACGTTCGACGATCTCCATAGAGCATTCATTTTTACCATATTATGCCCAAACTCCTGAACTCCCGAAATTTCGCCATGTGGCCTTGGCCCTTCGGCGTTCAATGTTTTATGTTGGACATTCCTAAAATGTAACATGCCACAAAACTCTCGAACTCCCGAAGTTATCCAAATTCTCAGAGTCTCGTATACGTCACCAACCACGTTGACTAAGCGGGCACAAACTAGGAACTGACACACGGCGAGGGTTGAGGGGTGACATGTGTCCTCATTAGGGGGTGACACATGTCATGCTCTAATAGGAAAAAGGGATGGGTGAATCGGCCAAATCTATTGACACATGGCACCTTGGTTGCAGGTCCACATCACTCAAGATGACGTCAGTGGCCACGTCACCCCCATCACACAGTTGAGATTTATCCATGTGAATATGTAGATCCACAGTCCTCGTTACTTCACGGATACAGACTTCGGGGCTTACCGACCCCTCTCGACGTAAATCCCCCAAAGAGTTAAGTCCCCGAACTCTCGGATATGGCGCCAAACGTCCTCTTCCTATCAACAACTAAGATTTATTTCGACGTTCACAACTTCGGCGATTTTCACACCTTGAAAACCCTTGGCCAAATTCCTTCGGAGTACGAAGTCTCTGGACCACAAGATCGCTTGCCACGTACCCATTCATCCAACGGTCCTCATCACTTCGACAATTCAGCAATCGATAGTTTGGCGTGTATCTCCTGGATTTCCTTCCGGACCACGCCGGATCACTTGCCACGCGTACCTCGCATCTACGACCATGATTTACTCTGGCTTATAGAGCTCCGGGGAAACTCATGCGTCCCTATATCACTGAATACCTGGAATCTCAGATGATCATTGATCTGTGGACATGTGTCCCTCCCTTTTCAATGGTCCATATTTACTCCGCAACTCTGGCATTCGGGATTTTCGGCGCTAGAACACTCCTATTCTCCCGAAGTAACACTTTATCGAATCGCTTAACGCTTCCCTTCCTACGTCTGATCTAAAACCTGAGAGAGATCCATACTGAATCCCCAAATCAATGATCCTCATCATTTCACGACTTCGTCCTTCGACTGTTTTCAATTATTGTGGAGTCACCATTCCCGAAGTCGGAAGGGCTAGCCCCTTTTTGGACTAGCGCAGGGTTCTCAGACCCTGGTCACATGGGTCTCTTGGAGAATCTTATGGGCTAGGCGTAAATCCTTTTGCAACAAAGAGGTTAAGGACAAGGGCATGAGCTCTCAGTCAAATGGGTGGTTAGTCTGAAGGGAGAGGCTCTTCTCCCACAGAGAGGAACTTGACATTCCCGCTAAGGCAAACTTCAAGTGATTGGCAGGACTTAGACATTTCATTCGATCCTACCTCGACCCTCATACGAATTCCCATCCCATGACTCTCTGGCAGCTAGTCTAAGAAATTCAAAGATCATATAGATATAACAATATACAGAAAGCAAGGAGCATTTCTAATAACTATTCAAACACTGAAAGACTTAATCATAAACACAAACCTTTCATTATCACATCCAATATATTATATAGTGTATGAAAGTACTTATCAGAACTGGAAAATGTGAAGTAATTGTTGAAAGGGGTGCTCGTTTCCTCCCAACCATAGGCACAGTCACTCCTGATGGATTTACCAATGGCCACCCCCGAGCTAGACCATGATGCTCTAAGAGAGATTCTTTCTCCTTGCTCCACAACAGTCAGGAACGGAGGTTACTCTCCTCCTCCTACGAGAAATTGGCAACTGGTTTTCTTTATTCCAAGTAAGGAGGTTTGCATGAGTACTTACTCAGTCACTCGTTAGCCTCATTTATCAACTTGTAGCCAAACCTTGCCCGTGGCTTCCTTCAGCCAAAAACGAGCTTACTGTTCAACTTTTCCTCTCAACTCCAGAGTCAAAGTATGCTTCTCTTCTCTTCTCAGGAGAGTATTTTCTCTACTCTGCTACCTCGCAGATCTGTCTATGTTCCCCAAATTACCTCCTCTCTTCCTCAACAAGGTTGCATGGGTCTGAATCCCAATTCGTGGTCAGGCCTGGAAGCCTTACAAATGGGTACCCTGCCCCATCTTCTCATTAACTCTCGAGGATATCCTTCCAACTACCAGCCTGACTAGTAATTCATTTCCAGGTCAAAGGATTGTTAAGCAATTACACCCAGTAGGTACTAGTCTGGTGAGGGTCATCTCAACCATTCTTGGTTTTCCCTCACCATCTCTCTCATAACATCCATGGTCTATCTTGGAAAACTTTCCCCCTTTCAGTAGTTGTGCAACACATATTTAATTTCTATTAATAACATAAAATTCATACATTGACCCTTTATACAAAGGTTCATTAAATCAAACATTCACACATATTTAGTCCGCCATAGTCTCTTCGCCAGCTATAGCTATATTTAAAAACTTGGGAAAACAAGGGTATTGCAATCCCGTCCCTCTTAAAGGAACATCGTCCTCGATGTTCAATCTGTCAATGTGCTATGTATGTACAGAAGTAAACAAAAATGGATATGCATGTCTCATGGCATCCTCCATTTCCCATGTAGCCTCATCTGGGCCAAAGTGTTTCCACTGCACCTTGACCTGTGCAATGGTTGTGTTCCTGAGTGGGGTTTCCTTCTTGTCTATTACGCATTGGGGTTCTAGTAGGAGCTCTCTCTCAGGTTCCACCTGAATCACAGACCAGTCAATAATATGATTAGAATCATGTACATACTTCTTTAATAAATAAACATGGAAAACATTATGTCCTTTCATTGTGGGAGGGAGTGTTAACCGATAGGCTACTGGCCCCACTCTATCCAAGACTTCAAAGGGTCATCAATACCAAGGTGCCAACTTGGCACAAGCTCCTATCCTCAAAGAGATTTTCCTAGGTCTAACTCAGAGATACACATGATCCCCTGCTTTGAACTCTCTAGGAGTCTTTTTCAAGTCTGCATAACTCTTTTGTCTATCCTGGGCTATCTTCATATTTTGCCTGATCTGAATCACTTGTTGCTCTATGTCCTTTAGCATATCTAGCCCGATTGTAACTCTATCTATTGGGTTGTTCCAGTTGATTGGAATGTTTCATTATCTTCCATAGAGGGCTTCAAAAGGGCTAATTTTCAATGACTCTTGATAGCCTTGTTGTAAGCAAATTCTACCAGTGGTAGGTAGTCCTACCACGTCTTGGGTTGATGCATTACATGCATCCTCAACATGTCTTTCTAACACTTGGGTTACCCTCTTTGTCTTCCCATCAGATTGAGGGTGATAGGTTATACTAAAGAGTAATTTTGTTTCAAAACCAACAAATAGAGATTTCCAAAAGTTTGAAGTAAACTTTGTATCTTTGATGGATATAATTTCCTTAGGCATGCCATGCAGTCTGAATATCTCTTTCATGAAGATGTTGGCAATATCTATTGCCTTGCAAGTTGACTTGACGGGTATGAAGTGAACAACCTTGCTCAGTTTTTCCACAACTACCATGATGGCATCGTTTTGTTTGGTTGATCTTGGTAATCCTGTGATGAAATCCATGGA
>SNQJ01S0017168.1:50780-73981 GCA_010110895.2 Picea sitchensis
TGCCCGTGGCTTCCTTCAGCCAAAAACGAGCTTACTGTTCAACTTTTCCTCTCAACTCCAGAGTCAAAGTATGCTTCTCTTCTCTTCTCAGGAGAGTATTTTCTCTACTCTGCTACCTCGCAGATCTGTCTATGTTCCCCAAATTACCTCCTCTCTTCCTCAACAAGGTTGCATGGGTCTGAATCCCAATTCGTGGTCAGGCCTGGAAGCCTTACAAATGGGTACCCTGCCCCATCTTCTCATTAACTCTCGAGGATATCCTTCCAACTACCAGCCTGACTAGTAATTCATTTCCAGGTCAAAGGATTGTTAAGCAATTACACCCAGTAGGTACTAGTCTGGTGAGGGTCATCTCAACCATTCTTGGTTTTCCCTCACCATCTCTCTCATAACATCCATGGTCTATCTTGGAAAACTTTCCCCCTTTCAGTAGTTGTGCAACACATATTTAATTTCTATTAATAACATAAAATTCATACATTGACCCTTTATACAAAGGTTCATTAAATCAAACATTCACACATATTTAGTCCGCCATAGTCTCTTCGCCAGCTATAGCTATATTTAAAAACTTGGGAAAACAAGGGTATTGCAATCCCGTCCCTCTTAAAGGAACATCGTCCTCGATGTTCAATCTGTCAATGTGCTATGTATGTACAGAAGTAAACAAAAATGGATATGCATGTCTCATGGCATCCTCCATTTCCCATGTAGCCTCATCTGGGCCAAAGTGTTTCCACTGCACCTTGACCTGTGCAATGGTTGTGTTCCTGAGTGGGGTTTCCTTCTTGTCTATTACGCATTGGGGTTCTAGTAGGAGCTCTCTCTCAGGTTCCACCTGAATCACAGACCAGTCAATAATATGATTAGAATCATGTACATACTTCTTTAATAAATAAACATGGAAAACATTATGTCCTTTCATTGTGGGAGGGAGTGTTAACCGATAGGCTACTGGCCCCACTCTATCCAAGACTTCAAAGGGTCATCAATACCAAGGTGCCAACTTGGCACAAGCTCCTATCCTCAAAGAGATTTTCCTAGGTCTAACTCAGAGATACACATGATCCCCTGCTTTGAACTCTCTAGGAGTCTTTTTCAAGTCTGCATAACTCTTTTGTCTATCCTGGGCTATCTTCATATTTTGCCTGATCTGAATCACTTGTTGCTCTATGTCCTTTAGCATATCTAGCCCGATTGTAACTCTATCTATTGGGTTGTTCCAGTTGATTGGAATGTTTCATTATCTTCCATAGAGGGCTTCAAAAGGGCTAATTTTCAATGACTCTTGATAGCCTTGTTGTAAGCAAATTCTACCAGTGGTAGGTAGTCCTACCACGTCTTGGGTTGATGCATTACATGCATCCTCAACATGTCTTTCTAACACTTGGGTTACCCTCTTTGTCTTCCCATCAGATTGAGGGTGATAGGTTRTACTAAAGAGTAATTTTGTTTCAAAACCAACAAATAGAGATTTCCAAAAGTTTGAAGTAAACTTTGTATCTTTGATGGATATAATTTCCTTAGGCATGCCATGCAGTCTGAATATCTCTTTCATGAAGATGTTGGCAATATCTATTGCCTTGCAAGTTGACTTGACGGGTATGAAGTGAACAACCTTGCTCAGTTTTTCCACAACTACCATGATGGCATCGTTTTGTTTGGTTGATCTTGGTAATCCTGTGATGAAATCCATGGAGATGGTTTCCCATTTCCATTCGGGAATTGGTAGCGGATGCAACATCCCTGTTGGGTGTCGGTGCTCTGCCTTGACTCGCTGACATTCTAGACACTTAGCCAAGTAATCAACTATGTCCTTTTTCAGTCCGGGCCAATAAAATAGTTTCCTAGTGGTCGTGATCATTTTTTGATAACCAGGATTACCAGTATATGGTCTTTTGTGTAGTTCATCCATTATGAACCTCTCCAAGTCGTCACAACTTGGGACATATAATATTCCCTTTTAAGTCAGCAAATCATCATTAAGCATCTGATAACCTTCATACTTCATCAATGTGGGCTCTTGCTTTAGGTATGATGTCACGGTTTTGAAAAATGCATATGTTTCTTGTGCGGTTTTGACCCCTCTTTGATGTCTGATTCACTGGCGCTTCCAACTGCCAAGTGAACTATTGTCATACTTCTACTAAGGGCATCAACCACCCTAATCTCCTTTCCTTTGATATGTTTGATTTCAAAATCAAACTCACTAAGGAGAGCTATCCACCTAGCTTGTCTCACATTGAGTTTTGGTTGGTCAAACAAATACCTCAACCCACTATGGTCTGTCATAAGTACAAATCTTCTACCTAAGAGGTAATGCCTCCACATTTTTAAAGTATGCACTATGGTAGCCAATTCCATATCATGGGTCACATAATTGACTTGATGCTCATTCAATTTTTTGGATTCGTAGCAAATCACATGTCCTTCTTGCATAAGGACTCCTATGAGCCCTTCCTTGCAGGCATCTGTACACACAAAGAAGTATTTGTTTGGATCTGGAATCTTCAATACAAGTGCATTGGTTAGAAGGTATTTCAGTCCCTGAAATATTTCCTCACATTCTGATGTCCAAATGAATTTAACCCTCTTTTTTCTGAAGGGAGGTGATTGGGCAACCAATCTTGGAGAATCCTTTTATGAATCTCCTATAGTATCTTGCCAGGCCCATAAAGGATATGATATCAGATACATCCTTTGGGGTAGGCCAATCCATGATGGATTTAATCTTGTCAGGATCAACTGCCACTCCTTCCTCAGAAATAGCATGGCCTAAGTAATGCACTTGTTTCTAGAAAAAGTCACACTTGCTAAGCTTAGCATAGAGTTGATGTTCCCTTAGCACTTGGAGTACTAACTTGAGATGTTCTTCATGCTCTTCCCTATTCTTGGAATATATTAGGATATCATCAATGAAAACCAACACAAACCTATCCAAGAACTTTATGAATACGTTATTCATTAATCACATGAAGGTGGTTGGTGCATTGATAAGCCCAAACGACATCACCACAAATTCATAGTGACCATACCTTGTTCTAAAGGTTTTATTGTGGATGTCTTCATCTTTAATTCGGACCTGATGGTATCCAGAACTCAAGTCAATCTTGGAGAAGATTGTAGCACCCCTTAATTGGTCAAACAAGTCATCGTTTCTTGACAAGGGATACTTATTCTTGATGGTCATCTTATTGAGTTGTCTATAATCTATGCATAATAGGAGTGTGCCATATTTATTTTTCACAAACAAGGTTGGTGCTCCCCATGGAGACACACTAGGTTGAATATAGCCTTTGTCCCACATCTCCTTCAACTGTAGTTTGAGTTCAACTAGCTTTGGTGTACTCATTGTATAGGGTGTTCTAGACATTGGAACTTCTCATGGTACACGTTCTATTGAAAATTCAATATCCCTTCTTGGAGGTAGAACTTGTACCTCTTATGGGAATACGTATTTATATTCTCTTAATATGGGATGGTTTCCTAGGTTGGGTTTGACATTCTCAACAAAGTTTAGTACTTGTATTGCATACAAGGGACATCCCTTTCTGCAATACTTCTTCACTTGGAGGGCTGATATTTGTCTCATTGAGACAAGATTTTGAATCCCTTGTAGGGTTACCCTTCTTCCCTCTTCATTTTCACACTCCAAAGTTTTACTGTAACAATCCAACTTTGTTTTGTGGGCATCCAACTAATCCATGCCAATCAGCAGGTCATAAATCCTAGAGGTAGTATGTTTAGGTTTTCTTGAGTGGGCAACCCACTCATGACAAATTGGCATGCTTTTATGACCTCTGTTACTTTTCTTTTGGTTCCAGTGGCTAGTTGTACCAGCCATGATTTAACATGTTTAACTTGTTACAATTTACATTTCTCAACAGTTTGAGGGGAAACATAACTTAAATTAGAACCATGGTCAATTAAAATGGAAACAGGATGGTTGGCAATCGCACCTTCCATCTCCACCATTGAAGCTTGGTGGTCAACTTGTCTATTATCCAAGGCTACATAAATTTCTGGCAGGATCCTAGCCACATCATTGACTATGGTAGCCTCTTGGATGTTGTAGACCCTCACATTGTTATGTTGCCTATGTGGACAGTCCCTCAACAAATTTTCCTCTTCACAACCCAAGCATTTCAAGGGTTCTCTCTTTGCGTTATCAATCTTACTTGGAGTTGCTCTGAATGGTTTATTTCCACTCTGGGATGGAAAATTTTATTGATACACACTTCTGGAAGGAAGGCTCATCCTCGAGCTCTCACCAAGGTTCTTAAATCTCGAGGGTTTAAACCCCTTCTTCTTGAATCCCAAATTGTTTTTCTTCTTCCAATCTTCATGGGGTTTTGTCTTACTCTTGAATTGCTCATAGAAATACCTTACTTTTTGAATAGTATCTTCTAAGGTCTTTGGCTCATCAAACTAAATTATGTCATGGTAGGACTGAGGTATTCCACTAATAAATCGTTTCATCTTTACCTTTTCATCCTTTATTTAGGGCACATACCTCATCAACTCGAGAAATTTGTTGATATACTCATCTATGGTGAGTTGTCCCAGCTTGAGTTCATATAACTCCTTGGTCTTTCTATCAAAAGAATTTTCTGACAGGTATTTCTTCTTGAAGTATTTATCAAATTGTTTCCATGACAAGTTCTTCCCATGGACTCCTTTTACATTCCTAAGGTCTTCCCACCAAATGGAAGCTTTCCCATTCAGGTTGAAAATGGCTATCTGAGCCTTTAATTTTTCAGAGTAGTCATGGAATCTGAAGTACTTCTTTAAACCAAGTAGCCAAACTTCTGCTTCTTCCCTCTTATTAATCTCTCCATTGAAGGTGGGGGGTTTGGCTTTCTTGAATTCTTCAGGGTTACGACTCTTGGAATGTTTCCTCTTCTTTCCTCTCGTCTGAGAATGGGAACTAATTTTTCCACTAGAAGATTCCTTGGAGTTGTCAGTGTCCTCACCAGAGGAATATTCGTTTCAATGTCTCTTGGCTCCATGTTGGGCCTTCTTTGAGGTAATCCTCCTAGTGTGGCCACTTTTAGGACCATGCTTCTATATCTCAGGTGGACTTGGAGTTTTCTTAGTATGATGCCTGTCCACATGACCGGTAGTTGGACCATGTTGCAGTTGTCGTTGTATATCTGATAGACTTTGTAGTAGGACTGCATTAATTTCGGTCTGATTTTCCTGCTCCTTTATCAACCTTTCATTCTCAACCTTATAACTCTGTAATTCTGCCATGGCGCTTCTTATAGTGTCGGCCAAATTTGGAGGGGTTTCCACCACCCTCCTTTCATCGGATTATTCCTCTCTATTGTTGTAGCTCTCCCCCAACTCCTTGTTACTTCACAGCTCTAGACTTAAGGGCTTACTGACTTGTCTCGACGTAAAGCCCTCGAAGAGCTAAGTCCCTAGACTCTCGGATCTAGTGCCATGTGTCATATTTCTATCAAGTCTCTGGACCATAGAATCTCTTGCCATGTACCTGTTCATCCAACGGTCCTCGTCACTTTGACAATTCGACATCCGGGAGTTTGGCATGTATCTCCCGGCTTTCCTTCCAGACTATGTCAGATCTCTTGCCACACGTACCTAGGATCTACGACCAGGTTTTACTTCGTCTTACAGAGCTCTAGGGAAACTCATGCATCCCTATATCATCGAATACCCAGACTCACGGATGATTGTTGATCTGTGGACACATGTCCCTCCCTTTTCAACAGTCCAGATTTACTCCACGACTACAACATTTGGGAGTTTCGGTGCTATACCACTCCTATTCTCCCAAAGTAACACTTCGTCGAAGCGCTTAACGCTTCCCTTCCTACGTCTGATCTAATGACTAAGAGAGATCCATATTAAATCCCCAGATCGACGATGCTCATCGATTCGCGACTTCGTCCTTCGACTATTTTTTAGGATTGTGGAGTCACTAATCCCAAAGTCAGAAGGGCTAGCCCCTCTTTGGACTAGTGCAGGGTTCCCAGACCCTAGTCACATGGGTCTCTTGGAGAATCTTATGGGCTAGGTGCAAATTCTTTTGCATCAAAGAGGTGAAGGACAAGGGCATGAGCCCTCGATCAGATGGGTGATTATTCTGAGGGTAAACACTCTTCTTCCACAGAGAGGAACTTGACATTATCGCTAAGGAAAACTTCAAAGGATTAGCAGGACTTACACATTTCAGTCAATCCTACCCCGACCCTCCTACGAATTCCCATCCCATGACTCTCTGACAGCTAGTCTAATGAATTCAAAGATCATATAGATATAACAATAAACAGAAAGCAAGGAGCATTTCTAATAACTGTTCAAATACTTAAAGACTTAATCATAAGCACAAACCTTTCATTATCACATCCAATATATTATACTAAGTGTGAAAATACTTATCAGAACTTGAAAATGTGAAGTAATTGCTGAAAGGGGTGCACATTTCCTCCCAACCATAGGCATAGTCACTCATGACGGATTTACCACTGGCCACCCCTGACCTAGACCATGATGCTCTAAGAGAGATTCTTTCTCCTTGCTCCACAACAGTCAGGGACGAAGGTTACTCTTCTCCTCCCACAAGAAATTGGCAACTAATTTTCTCTACTCCAACCAAGGAGGTCTGCACGAGTACTTACTCAGTCACTCATCAGCCTCGTTTATTAGCTTATAGCCAAATCCTGCCTGTGGCTTCCTTCAACCAAAAATGAGCTTACTGCGTAGCTTTTCCTCTCAACTCCAGAGTCGAAGTATGGTTCTCTTCTCTTCTCGGGAGACTATTTTATCTACTCTGCTACCTCATAGATCTGTCTCTGTTCCTCAAATTACCTCCTCTCTTTCCTTCCTTAGCAAGGTTGCGTGGGTTTGAATCCCAATTCATGGTTAGGCTTGGAAACCTTACAAATGGGTACCCTTCCCCATCTCCTCATTAACTCTTGAGGATGGCCTTCCAACTACCAACCTCACTAGTAATTCCTTTCTAGGTCAGAGGATTGTTGAGCAATTACACCCAGTAGGTACTAGTCTGGTGAGGTTCATCTCAACCATTCTTGGTTTTCCATCACCATCTCTCTCATAGCATCCATGGTCTATCTTGGCAAACTTTCCCCCTTTCAACAGTTGTGCAACACATATTCAATTTCTATTAATAACAAAAAAATCATACATTGACCCTTTATACAAAGGTTCATTGAATCAAACATTCACACATATTTATTTAGTCCGCCATAGTCTCTTGGCCAGCTATAGTTATATTTACAAACTGGGGGAAACATGGGTATTACAATAAGAAATTTAGTTTTGAAGGTAACTCCAAATTAATAATCGACCACTTCAATGAAAAAAAATCAAAAGCTCTCTTGGAAAATTGAACGCTACTTTAGATGGACTATGGGTACACTAGAAATTTGTGAAATATGTAATTATCCAAAAGCATTTCATTTTGCAGCAAGATAACACTCTGAAAACTCCTTCAACATTTAGGGATGGTTCGAGAATTTCATGGAACAATAAACCCCTAAAATTTGTACTCCTACCCCAAAATGATGGACGCGAATTTGAGTATCCAATGAAAAAAATCTAGATTCCTTTCCCTAGTTGGAGACTTATGTAAGGGAAATAGAGGAGTTGTCTATTCAACGATAAATAAGGTTTGAGAAAAAAGTGTTGCACTGCCTAAGCCAATTGCTTACTACCATCAAAATCTTGGACATTAATTACTCTTGGCAAGTAAATCGAGGCTTAAGACATACGATATTCCTGGCTTAGAAACCCTGGTAGAATATGCATTGAGTTGTCAATTATTGTCGATGAAGATTAAGCATGAATATTTTCCAACTCAACATTAAAAAGTTGCAATAGACAAGTAACAACCTTGTGGCTCTCGACTAAGTGTCATTAGTATGTGTGATCCTGAAACCTTATGAAACCTTTAGACAATAAATATTGAATTTGTCTTTTAATTTCAACACTTTAAATCATTGAAGTGTGATACAATGGGGCATTAGGAAGAGACACACTAAGAAGAAGATCAATTGTATGATTGATTGCTCTACGTAGACCAAGTGTTGCAGGTTCTTGGAACACATTTGAATAAGATTGCAAAAGGTGATTGAGATCTCCATGCAGTGGAGAAATTGCAATATTTTCTTATTTTTCATGAGATTGAGGTCGTACGAAGATGAATTCTAATGATGTTGCTTAATTAACTACTTTACGTCCCTACTTGTAAGTGAGAACCAAAATTAGGTGTTTTTATGTGTTGCTAATTACATACTTTTTAGTATCTTTCTATAATGTATGTGTTTATATACATCATATTAAGCTTTCCCATCATACTAATAAGGCTTGCTAAACAATAAACCACAACAATCCATATTAGTGACATCACAAGTGACCTTATCCACAAACTTAGGATCAAAAGCTAAAATTATGGTGCATGTGTGTGTGATCTACACAAATGAACCAATATCCTTTCATCCAAGTGCATACAAATGAGGATGTGGGTACATTTTCAAATGCAACTCATCAACAATGGCCTTCATAATTAGGTTTTTCTACAAGCCATTGTCAATGATACAATCCAATGGAAAATCATGTGTCAGGTGGGCAGGAATGAAAAACAAACTTTGACACCCCCCTTCAGTAGGATGATTGTGCACATGATCCAAAAAGAAAGGTAATACTGATTGATTTACAAGTTAATTTATGTATTTAAATTGCATTTGGATTGAGAATGCTAATACATAAACAAAAAAATGTGGAAATGAATAAATAAGAATTGCAAAATGATGAAGAATAACAAAAAAAGTAGAGGAGACAAAACACAAGTTGTTGACGGAGTTCACCCCTCCTCGACTACATCTCTAAGTCTGCTTCCAATGTAAGCGACCGCTTCATTATGATGTCAAATGCTGAAATTACATCAAAGTTTGCTCCCAACTTGCATACAATTCTGTCTCCAACAAGGCTCTAGCTAAAACCCACTTCTCCAATCTTCTATGCAGGAAATATCCGTGCATTTACATAACAATTCTTTTCGAAAAATGCACCCCCCATAATAAAAAATACCTTGGTTTAAATACCAAAATGGATATGGTTAAGTTGGTTTAAGATCCAAGTCTAATGAGCTTTAAAATATTTGATCCAATTCAAATGGTATTTGGATCCACTTTAAATGGACTAAATATAAATGGAATAAATATATATGGTTAAATAACCATATAATCTTTTAATAACCACTAACCATATTATCAATCCATTTAAAAGGGGATATGGAATATATGATTAATAATCATATCCCAAAAATATTCATATTATCCATTAATATATATCTCATTCCACTTTTCCATGGGATATGGGTAATGTTTGACCAAACAATTTTGAAACAGAGGTTGGTGGAATCACCATTTTCTGTTGTTTAAATAGCATTTTTGAATGTATAAATGGATTATACACCCTAAAAAACCCCTAGGGAACTCGAATTATACAGACTCAATCACTCAAATATAGAGTTCCAATAGTTTTTGACAGGATTTCAGTAAAAATTGATCAGAAAACATGCCTGTAAAAACTCCAAAAAGTCGAACATTTAGACTACGCGTTATTATATTACCCATATATATATACTATATCTCCTTTCATAAATTCTTGACCCATATCCGTGGATCTATAATAAAGTCGAATCCCACCATATTTTATGGAATCTTGGCGAGATGGCATATTAAATGTGTTGGAGCTTTTGTAGGCACTGAGATTTAGATGGGTAGTTTAAAAATGGTTAAATAATTTATGACTTTAAATAAAGAAATATCAACCACATTTAACAAGCAACATGTGTGGCCTAGCGGTTGGGCATTGTTTTCGGTCTCGACAAGTCAGGGATTCGATTCCCCCGCCGGGTAGATTGTTAACAAACTTTTGAACTTGACCAAAAACTATCATGCGAAGTCAGATTGATGAGTCGTTTGCGCCGTCAGAAAGGTCTCGCCAAACACTACGCAATGGTTCAATTTGTTTCAACATTTGAAAACTTCATTTTTGAGCGATCATAGATCCTCTTGGATCATTCCTCCCCATTGGGAAGCTTTTAAACCACCAAAAGTATGATTTATTCAAAAATAAAGTGAGGATACTGCCTCCCCACTTGTCATGTATCCACTATCCAACCTGCTCAGTTTAGGATCACTTGGCTCAATGTAACAAAGATGAAAACAAACATGATATTGTTGAAAAACTTAATCATTCTATCATCTTTACATAGATCTCCATTCAATGTCAAAGCTACTATCCAAACTCAACTAAATAGCAACAATCTGAGACATAAAACTGAACTTGCATATGCTAAATAGAATGAACCCATAAAAAGCTTGTCTTTCTTTACAGAAGTAGTGATAACCAATGGATCTGCTTTTCTATCAAACAAAGGACGTAGATTGAGACCCGAGATGCTTTCACGCTGTAACCCCTCATGATGTACCTGTTGTGTATCCTGAAACATCTGATCATAGTTAGTATCAACCTTAAATATTTTATTTCCAAGATCACAATCTTTTACTGACATGAAAGATAAACCCTTGCTTGCATTTACTAACATATTCAACTGCACTATAGCAACCATCGACAAATCAATCTTCATATTGTGAGCTCTTATGTATTCAATCCCATGTTTAAAGAATTGGTACTTATTATGCTCCCAAAATAAAATGGCTTTTCTATCGTACAAGTATGGACTCCCTAATACAATCCCAAAATTTTCTAAAGGGACTACATCCAATTCCACCTCATCTACAAACCCGAATGTGATAACAAACTTTAATTTGCATTGATGAGACACATGTAATTTTGCATCTTCACAAACCCAACCCAAAGGGTATGGCTTAGGATGAGGTTTCATCTCTAATCCCAAATTTCTAACCACTTTCTCAGAAATGAGATTTACTTGAGGCCCACTATCAATAAGTGTGTCAATTTTGGTATGCTTGGAAATCACTCGTATGTGAAATAATTTAGACTTCTTTCTTTCATCAAGGCTCATAACAATCTTTAAAGCAAAATCAAATGGATAATTAGCAACATAAACATCACTTTTAAGACCCATGGCGATCACCTTAGATTCATCTCCAGAATCCAATCCATGACCTCGAACTGTGGTCATGGTCTTTCTTTTACCTTTCCGATGCCTAGCCCATTTCGGCTTTAATCCCAGATGCAATTTCCAACACCGATCCTCAACATGGCCCTTCTTTTCACGATGAGAACAAATATGCTTCTCATCATTCCTCTTCACGGTAGCAGTCCTTCTAATCTTTCCCTTATTATTTCCTTTCAACAAAGGCACATTAGATATACATGGTTCATGATTCAAAGTAGAAATAGTACTTGAAGAAACTTGAGGTTTAGGAGGGTCACCACCACCTCCTACTCCTTTACCTATTGTAGAAGTACCACCTTCTTCAGTTCTTTCCTTGTATTCTCGATACAACTCTTCCACCGTTGATTTCAAACTCATGAATGCTTCAAGGAATTCTTTATCATATTTAAAAGGATTTTCATCTCCCTCCTTTGGAGACAACATCTCTATCCATGCAAATGTTCTCCTCGTGCCAATTTCTGGATCTGTTAAGCATCCAACACTTGCAAATCCTTATCTAACCTTTAAAACCAAAGCTTTGATACCAAAAAAATTGATCCAAAAACGAAGGTATTATTCATCGATTTACAAGTTAGTTTATGTATTTAAATTGCATTTGGATCGAGAATACTGATACATAAACAAATAATGCGGAAATGAATAAATACAAATTGTGAAATGAAGAAGAATAACAAAAAGGTAGAGAAGAGACAAAACACAAGTTGTTGACAGAGTTCACCCCTCCTGGGCTACATCTCCGGGTCCGCTTCCAATGTAAGCGACCGCTTCATTATGATGTTGAATGCTGAAATTACATGAAATTTTTCTCCCAACCCACATACAATTCTGTCTCCGACAAGGCTCTAGCTAAAACCTACTTCTCCAATCTTCCATGTAGGAAATATCTCTGCATTTACATAACAATTATTTCCCCAAAATGCACCCCTCATAATGGAAACTACTTTAGTTTAAATACCAAAATGGATATAGTTAAGTTGGTTTATGATCCATCTTTAATTGGATTTAAAATATTTGATTCAATTCAAATGGGATTTGGATCCACGAATAAATATATATGGTTAAATAACCATATAATTTTTTAATAACCACTACCCATATTATCAATCCATCTAAAAGGGGATATGGAATATATGATTAACAAGGCTGCATGGCAGTGGAGTCCCTGCCAGGTTGGGATGGGAGTAAATGCGACCTAGTACAGACATGTGGCTAGAAAGTTGAAATACATTGAAATACTTTTATACATAGGAAATATGTACTTTTGTAATGGATCGCGGGTTGTTGGGCTGGCTATATACAAAAAGCACCGACAGTTCTGCGATACAACAATTGGGCCTCTGATGTTATCTGCGATACAAAAATCGAGGAGTGGAGTTGCGGACTATAGAAATTCATCACAAATAAAAAAATTATACATATGAAATATGCACTTGTATAAAGTCGATATTTAGTTTTATACATACGAAATTTCTACTTTTATAAAGTATGGGGAAGATATTTTATGGAGGATGCAGGGAGCCCTCATTGCATACTTAGCCAGTTTTTGGATCGTGGGTTCTCAGGCTAGCAGGTTCAAAATTGGGCCTCTGATGTTCCGTGGCCTACAAATAGCACTGACAGTTTCGTGATATACAAAATGACAGGCAGAGTTTAGTTTTCTTTAAAACTAAAGCTTTTCTTGGAAAAAAAGATATAACATGGCCGAATTAGTTTTCTTTGCACACGTTTTATAGAGCATGCAGGGAGCGGTCATTCCATACTTCGCCAGTTTTTGGATCGCGAGTTCTCAGGCTGGTGGTTTCAAAAATGGGTCTCTGTTGTTCCGTGCCCTACAAACAACATCGAGAGTTCCACGATATAGAAATTGACAAGTGGCGTTGCATGTCTGTTACATATCTCTGGAAATTACATCAACATTTAAAACATCAACATCGTTGCAGACCAAAAAATTAGCATACAATAGGAGACAAGAAATGTAGCATATCCGAATTAGTTTTATTTGGAACAAACAAGAAAGGTTCCTGGAAACCCAAAATTTATTATACAATAAGGGCATTGTCGAATCAGTTTTCTTTGTAATTTATCAAAAATTAATAATGTCTGTTACATGTTTCTGGAAATTGGCGGGTTCAAAATTGAGTCTCTGATGTTTCGTGGCTTACAAATAGCACTGACAGTTCCGCAATATACAAAATGATAGGCAGAGTTGTGGACTATAGAAATTCACAAAAAATTAATGTATGTTATACAATAGAATAGTAATAACCTTTTCCCAAATTAGCTTGCTTTAAAACTAAGGCTTTTCTTGGACAAAAAAGATATAGCATTGCCGAATTAGTTTTCTTTGTACACGTTTTATAGATCATGCAGGGGGCAGTCATTCCATACTTCGTCAGTTTTTGGATCGCGGGTTCTCGGGATGGTGGTTTAAAAAATGGGTCTCTGTTGTTCCGTGCCCTACAAACAACATCGAGAGTTCCACGATATACAAATTGAGAAGCGGCGTTGTGAACTATACAACTTATTATAAAATAAATAATGTCTGTTACATATCTCTGGAAATTACATCAACATTTAAAACATCAATGTCGTTGAAGACCAAAAAATTAGCATACAATAGGAGACAAGAAATGTAGCATATTCGAATTAGTTTTATTTGGAACAAACAAGAAAGGTTCTTGGAAACCCAAAATTTAGTATACAATAAGGGCATTGTCGAATCAATTTTCTTTGAAATTTATCAAAAATTAATAATGTTTGTTACATCTTTCTGGAAATTTAAATGCGTTTGTCATATAGACTAGGATTGGGGCTCTCATGGACCATAAAAAGAAATAAGTACAATAATTATGAATGTTGGAAGAAGTGCGCGACGGTAGAGAGGAAGACCTAAAAAGAAGAAAATGGAAGTTAAGAGTGTTTGGTTATAGTTTTCTATTGAAAGAGGACATAAGTGGATTGATAAAGAAGAGAAGATGAAAGCATAGACTTAAACTGGATTGATAAACAAAATAAGATGGCAATATCAACTTACTATGAAGTCGATGCGTTTTTGTTGATGTCGTCGATGGGCACTATAGTCATGTTGACTGGTTGTTGCCCTTCCTGGATGAGGCTGTCCATTCTCTCTTGGAACCATTCTTCGATGTGGCTTTTCATGGGGGTTGTGTTGGTTTCATCCCATATTTCTATGTCGTAAAGGTCGTTTTCTAATTTCCTTAGATCCATTGAAATACTATGCAGAGTCTGTTCAATTTCTTCATTATGTGAGGCATAGTCCAGTACCCAACGCTCGTGCTCTTCTAGACGATGTTCAAGTATGCTGTAAAACTTTTCAAAAGACAACCCCTTTAAAATATCAACTTGTTCCTTGAAGGCTTCTTTGGTGACTGACAAGGATTTGAGAATTAAGTTAGGATCTTGAACCTCGTTGGTAGTTCCGACTAAGTCCAGCTGGAGCAAGCTTGTAAATAAATCTTCCTTTTTTGATATGACTTTTTTACATGACTTGACAATGAGTTGCAGGTTGTCAACTTTCTTTTGCCAGCATGCTTTTACTTTTTTGGTGCGCTTTGGCGAGGGGAGTTTCTCCTGTCTTCTTTTCAGTTCCGATTTGTTGTCGGCATATTTGGCAAAAGGAGCCAGTACCTAATCACATAAAAGTTGTTCATTTTTTAAATTCGTCTCCAATTGTTCTAGCAAATCATTGGCCTTCTTTCCGAAGGAAACTAAATTTTGTGATGTTTCTTAGGCTTCAGTAACTACATGCATTCTTTTGTTGATGTTATTCTCTACAAGGGTTCTAGAGAATGCAAGGAGGGTAGAGGATACTTTCATCTTCATTGTAGTGGTAGCAGGCATGATTTTTTCCAAAGGACTGGAAAATTCTGGAGTTGCAAGGAAAGCCTGCTCAAATTCGTTGAGGCGTTGTTTCATATTGGCATTTTCTGTCTCAATTCCTCCAATGGAATCACGAAGAATGTCATTGGTTCCCTGGTGAAATTGACAGATTTGGGACGACGACATTTCGCTAAAGTTAATCTCTACGCGAGATTTTCCTTTCCTATTTGTTACATCTCTCTTTTCAATGACCAGACTTTTAGATTGGTTGTCAAAAACAACGCTTTGGATTACGAAGGATTCATCTATGTCAAAAAAGTTGGTGTCTGATATTTCCACCGCCGATGACCCAATTTTCTGCATGTGCTCAGCTTCAATTTCAAGTTGCAGTTTTCTAGTTTCAATTTGGGGTTCCTCTGCCTGCCCTGCATTGTTTTTTCTCTTCTTCGTCAATGGAATTTTGTGAGAACTATCAATATTTATGTGAGGAGGGTTCTTATCTCCTCCTCCATTCGAAGATTTTTGGGTTGTTTTCTTACTGGGGTGGACCATCGAAGCAATGCTCCATGATGTCGTGCTCTTGGGAGTGCTGGCAGGGGACTGGGTACTCTTCTCACTGGATACTTTTCCATGTTGTTTGTACAATTCAATGGTTCTTTGCAATCTCTCTACGTCACAATCGACAGAAGCAAGATTGTTGCCGACACTGTTCCTGTCTTGGGTTAGGTGTGTATGGATAAAAGAGGTGTTAAAGCCAACACCCAGTAAATGTTCTCGAAAAATTCCATTAAGGTCGAACCCTTTTATCCTTTCAACGTACGTTAAGTTCAATTTCTTGAAATGGGCAGCAAACTCGTGAATATTGTTGATGTTTCTGGACATGAAGTCTTCGACTTTCCAGGGCAGAGGAATGAACTGTTTTTTTTTCTTGTCATGGAAAAAATGCAACCAATGGTTGTATTGCCTTGCTATTTCTGCAACAAACATCTTGTCCGTGATGTGGCAAGGAAGGAAGGAAGGATTTTCCTTAGAGCCAAAGACCATGAGGACACTGTGATTTTCCTCTTGCTCAAGTGTGCCCTTCTTGTTCAAAAACTTAGTTGCCTGGCTAGACATCCGCGAAGCATCCTTGCCCAACAGTAAATCTTTGAAAACTAAGACAAATCCATTAAAAACTTCATAAAAACAATGAGAGGCCTTGTGTCTCCGCAGGGCCTCATGCCAGAATGTTACTAGGTCAAATCCACAGTTTATTTTATTGGAAAGAGAAAGTTTTGGAAATGGACAACAATACACAATTGTGAAAATCAAGTAGGATGACATATAAAATTTATTCGATTATTTAAATCGTGACAACTAGGAGCAGAGCTCAATCGAAATTATCTTCCCCCAATCGAAAATGTATTGTTCCTTGACTATGAAATACAAAATATAAATAATTATATGGGAAATGCTCGTTGTGGATGCCTGTCTCGTTATTCTTGTAACCAACCAAGCAATTTCCCGGAATGGATTTCTAAAGGAACTTACCTGCAGCCTTGTGATATCTTCAAGAACTGTTGTCAGGTCTTCGAGGAAGTCCGCTAGGATGTCCAACCCATTATGATGTTTTTCTAGAAACTGTTTGCAGTCTTGTCTTCTGAACGTCAATGTTGGGTTTGGCAATTTTAACATCTCGCAGAAGAGATGAGGTGACAAAGAAACAAGAGAATGGTCGCACAGTGGAATAATTCTTTGGTCTAGGCGCACCAAGAGACCACCTCCTCAGAGTCAAAAACCTCTGGAACACAGCCTGCACGAGCGATTCCAGAGGTCCAAATCACTTCATTTTGGGCGGAATGGGATGAATAGTAAAAGTATGCCCTGGACCACTAAAAGCTTTGGTCCTCTTGTGTTAACATATTTACTGTATCTCCACAAAACTACTGTCGACCTAGTGCCATAAGTCTACAAGAACGTTTATTTGTTCTAGCCGATGAATGAAATGAAAAGTTGGAAGGGATAATATAACCCTGCGCAAATTTTGGTCGAAAGCGTGTGAATGGGAGATGTCCTCGAGACTTTCATTGATTAATGACAATTTGGATGGTTGTTGCATGATGCGTTGTTAACATTAAACAATACTAATTGCATACATAGAAATACCAACACGTTGGATATTGTAATCAACGATTAAGAATTGTAGATTTCTTGAGCGTCCCAACATGAGGACGTGTGTTGGAGATGAACAATCAGAAGGGACAAAATAACTCTCCACACATCTTGGTTTAATGCGTAATAATGGGACATCTCCTCGAGGTTTTCGGCCATTAATGACAATGTTGATGGTTCCTGCATGGTCAACTGTTAGCATGAAAGGTTCTAATCACATAGTAAGAAAGTACGAAGGTCACAGGTAGGGGAAAGAAGACAGCTACAAAATAGGGTTGCAACGTACAAGTGTTGAGGGTGAGGGCGCGAGGGTCAAATTGTATGTCTCAAAACTTTTTGAGTGAAATACGCGTAACAACGAAGAGGATATGGTAGGACAGTCGGAAGCAAAGGAAGTTAGTGGGGATGGAAGGTAGAGAGAGATACTTTGAAACATTTGTGAGCAGTGGTAGAGTGATCGCACTGGAATTGTAGATTTCATGAACTCGACAACACGAGAATCCAAAATAGGGTGAGAAGGTGTCTGCAAAGGAGGCGAGGCCCAGACCTTCTAATTGTATCGCTCCGAACATTTGAATGCATAATCTGTAACACAAAAGAGTGAAAGATGTCAGAATCCGATAGTCAATTTGTATATTGCGGAGAGTGCAATCCCAACTGTTTCATACCTCTGTGTCTAGTTGTCAATACTAAGAGCTAATTTATTATTCAAAATATTTTTTTAGATACTGTTAGATAGGTCATAGGGACTAGCATCCGTAAACAATGGCAATCTCCACCCCGCTAGTCTTGCATTCTGTGTGTCAATTTGTATATCGCGGAATTGCGAGCGCTATTTGGAGGACATGAAACAATGGAAGTGCAATGTTGAGTCAACCACTCTGCAGGTTCGCTTGTCAATTTGTATATCATGGAACTGTGGGTTCTATTTGTAGGCCACGAAACAATGGAGGTCCAAGCTTGAGCCCGCCCGCCCGAGAACCTGCGATCCAAAATGTCGCTAGATATTGAATGCGAAATTTGTACATGCTCTATAAAATATCATGGGAATTGGTACATGCTCTATAATATATCATGTCCATACTTTGTAGTCCCATAATACACGGGAAGAAAAAAAATGGAAAAAGAATAGAGTAGTTAGTAGTGGAATTGTAGATCACGAAAATTTAGAGTGGAAGATGTATATAACGGAGAAACATATCGAAAGCATCGAAAGAAACAATGGTCGATCAGATTCGTTGTCTGATTATATAGATGGAGATAAACATATGTCAACTCGCTAACACTGGAGCTACATATTTCGTGAACCAGGAAACAGGAGGATCCAAAACAGGCTAAGAAAGTGTATGGAAAGGAGGTGAGGCCCAAACCTTCTAATTGTATCGCTTTGAACATTGTAATGCATAATCTGTAACATGGAAGAGCGGACGATGTCAAAATCCGGTAATCAATTTGTATATTGCGGAGAGTGCAATCCCAACTGATTCATACCTCTGTGTCCAGTTGTCACTACTAAGAGCTATTTTAGTATTCAAAATAATTTTTAGATACTATTATACAGGGAAAAAAATAAAAACTAAAATAATTTTTTAGATACTGTTAGATACTCCATAGGGATTAGCATCCGTAAATAATGGTAATCTCCACCCCACCAGTCCTGCACTCCGTGTGTCAATTTCTATATCGTAGAACTGGGAGCGTTGTTTGGAGGACATGGAACAGTAGAAGTGCAATGTTGAGTTAGCCAGTTTGAAGGTGCGCTTGTCAATTTGTATATCACGGAACTCAGGGTGCTATTTGTAGGGCACGAAACAATGGAAGCCCAATTTTGACCCTGCCCGCCCGACCGAGAACCCGCGATCCAAAATGTCGCTAGGTATGGAATGCGAAATTTATACATGTTCTATAAAATATCATGTCCATATTTCATAGTCCCATAATACATAGGAAGAAAATAAGGGAAAAAGGATGGAGATGTTCACAATGGAATTCTAGATAATACACATGAAGAAGAGAAGGGAAAAAGAACCAAGTATCTCGCAGAAGAACATCTAGTTTTTTCTTATTAATGCAAATACTTGTGAATCCCTGCTGAGTTCTCGCCAATTAACACATAAAGTGAAGATCACAGAAGTATATTTCGTACCACTTTGTCCACTTGCCACTAGTAAGAGCATTGTTGATGTATATAAGGAAGGACACAAAGTTGCTGGGGATGGAAAGCAACAACAAATACTTTGAATGAACTTAATGTATACAAGGAACCCACGGTGGAATTGTAGATCACAGATGTTTTGAGTGCAAGATGTATATAGTGGAATGATAAGCGACTCATTTCGCAAGCGCCATCCCCGCAACGACGGGAAAAAAATTGGCTAAGTATGAAAAGGAACAACGGTCGACCAGATCTGTCGTGCGAGGATATAGATGGAGATGTTAAGGCATGAATTGCAGATCATGGAAGTATCTTTCATACCACTATGTCCACTTGTCACTGGTAAGACCATTGTTGATGTATGTCAGGAAGGACACAAAGTTACTAGGGATGCAAATCAACAATAGATACTTTGAACGAAGTTAATGTATACAAGGAACCCGCAGTAGAATTGTAGATCACAGATGTTTTCAGTGCAAAATGTATATAGTGGAACGATAAGCAGTTGGGCTTGCAAGTGTCGGCCCCACAACGACGAGCATAAAATTGGCTAAGTATGGAATGGAACAATGGTCAATTGGATCCGTCTTGCAAGGATATAGATGGAGATGAAGACATTTCAGCCCGCCGTACATAGAAAGACGACTAAGTATAAAACTAGAAAGCCATAATGGACGGGAAAAGAAAAATGGGAAAAGAGATAAGTATCTAAGAGTCGAGAAAACCTTTTTTTTCCGTTTATTAATGGCAATGTTTTCGAAACAAGGGACATAGGTGTTGGATACCGCGAATCCAAGGCCTGGTATCCAGATAACTGGCTAAGTATTGGCCAAGACAAAGTTTTGATATCTATTTCAATAGTATTCGTACTAGTATCTATCAATGGAGAAAGTTTTTGTATTTATTTGAATAGTATTCATACTAATATATATTAATGGATTGTTTATGTTTCAAATGCAAATGATCTCCCAATTTGCAATATGCTCTTCGGCTCGCAAATTTCATTGAAACCAGGAAAATTTTGACTGCAAGATGTACATAGTGCAACAAGAAACATGAATTTGCATTGTGGTCTCAACGAGATAATTTCCTTATCATCTATTCATCTTGTATTCGTTGCAATGATATTAGCAAACAACGACTCTCCATAAACATCAATATCTAAATTAAATTAAAGGCAATCAAAATTTGCTGTGACTTTAAGTAATTAAAGCATAAATTGCAAACTATGGAAGTTCCTAGGCTGCAAGTTGTATATGACAGAACAATGGACATATTTGTTTAATACCGCAAACCCAAACATAACTGCATAAGCTTTGCCGAAGAGAAAGTTTTTTGTATTTTTTCCAATAGTACTGATATTAGTATATATGCACAAATATTATCAAATAGAACAAGCTGCAATATATCCAACATACTTCACAGGAACATTGCATCAACAATTCAACCGCCTTGTTGTAACTCATGAATTCATTATATTTACAGAACCCGAAGAATGGGAGCAGAACGGGTCCGCCAATTTCTTTCTTTAAATACAGAGCCGACGCCACATAAGTATGGCCTATGAAAAAGTATTTTTAAATGTAAAATGTAAAGAAAGAATAGACCAGGTTTTATTTAGATTGAAGTAGTGAGTAGTAGAAACAAAACCTTGTCCTTCATGTTTAACGACACAGGGGAAGAAGGTACAAAATACAATTAAAAAAAATACCATAAATTGGAAAATACTATTAAGAAATAAACCAAAATTATTCTATATTCAAATGAGATGTGTTACAAAATACAGCTGAGGCTATTTGCGACAACGATTGTGATTTCGCCTGTCATCGACCAATTAAAGATATGTACATTGATGAAGCTTCTTCACACTTTTCTTGACGTTCAAACTCTTTATTCGTAAAAAATGAGTTGAATATCAATTTTGGGTTTTGTACTTAATCGGTGCTGTGAAGTACATCTATCCCAGTTTTTTGAATACCTTGTTTCTTCTAGATATGGCCTACTTGCAATGGCTGCTTATTCAACATTCCATTCTTTCTCAAGTATTAATTTCCTTCTGTCGTCGAAAAATTGGGGTTTAAGGTGTTTTGTTTGCAATGTTCCTGAGCATTCACATCCGAGACAACTTAGAAATGCGATTCAGACCGATTTCAAAGTGAACAGAGTCATTTTATGTCACAACAGTTAAGGCAGGGGAAAAAAAATCAAGTATATAGTGACTGGTATTCTCCCTGTATTCAATCGTCTGTTTGGTTGAGAAGTCTGCCTGAGGATTTGTATGTGGAACTTCTTTTCTTTATTACAGTAAATTGGAAGAAACATCCAACCCAAATGCAAAATGAAAATTTGTTGAGGTACATAACTTCTTTGGGTAGCTGAGGTGTGGCAAGTGGATCCAATGCTGCAGAATGCACCAACACAGGTCTGGCAAGTGTATCAAATGTTGTAGATGGCATCAGAATATATCTTTCCTTGTAGCGGGGGAGGTATGGCAGCCCACATAAAGGTCTGGAATGTTCGGAGGTGACACCAGATATGTGGACTTTGCAACTACATCCAGAGGAAACAAAACAAAATTTGACAAAGAACATGGCTTTATGTCAAGTCGGCTACCAAAGCCACATGCAGGTCATCAAACTATGAAATAGAATCTCTTGTAGTGATAATATGTCCTTTTATCCACCGATACAGATTCTGTTACCAGCCTCCGAGGAAGATAAATACTTGTGCGATCTCTACAATTCGATAAAGTGGCCAAATCTATGTTGTTGGAAGAAGCTATATACTTAAACGAAGAACTATCTTGCAGGTGACCTAAAAATCCATTACAATTCCCAGCAAGAAAACAAAGAAGTTCAACAAACAAATCTCTAGGCAGTCTTTTCAACCAACCAAAGCATCGAACACAGGGAGAACACCAAACATACTTGTTCTTTTTTTTTCGTCCTCTCTGAGTTTCTCTTGTATAACATAGTTTTTTTTAACTCAAAGCTCATGTCACATAAAACCAATCTCTCTTCTTTCATCTTCCCCTCAATCGCATCTCTAAGTTGTCTTACATGTCCATGAACATGAACATTAGAATGAAGGCACCCTAAAACACTACTCTTTGATGATAGAGAGAAATGGAAATAAGTATTTAAAAGCAAGGTTGGATGGCCTTCCGTACATTGTGTTGATTTGTTTTAATGACAGATGTTCTCGATATTTTCAGTTATTAATGCCAAACTTTTTGAATATGTACGATGAATAGTGACTAGCAAAACGTATTAAAATTCTCATATCCAAGCAGATTCTCAAATCTGACATCTAAGATATGCACAATATTAAAGAGGGACATGACTTCAAAGCCTTTGTAGGTCACACGTTCGTGAACTATGATGAATCTTTTAAGAAAACTAAAATTGCACAAGCAAAAAAAATAAAATAAAAAGTATTTTCGCAAATTCAAAATGCAGGCAAAAAGAAATTACCAAATCCCATAATATTCGACTGTCTATTCATTTTAATGGCAGATGTCCTCTAGCTTTCCAGTTATTAAAGCCCATCATTTCAAAATGCACAATATTAAAGAGGGACATGACATGAAGGCCTCTGTGGGCGACACATTCGTGAACTATGTTGAAGCTTTTAAGAAAACTAAAACCGCAGAAACAACAAAAAAAAACCTCTATTTTTCGCAAATTCAAAATGCAAGCAAAAAGAAATTACCAGATCCCATAATATTCACATGTCTATTCATTTTAATGGGAAATGTCCTTGAGATTTTCAGTTATTAAAGCCCATCATTTCGAAATGCACAATATTAAAGAGGGACATGACGTCAAGCCCTCTGTGGGTGACACGTTCGTGAACTATGCTGAAGCTTTTAAGAAAACTAAAACTGCAGAAGCAAAA